>CM070484.1:43197747-43232747 GCA_036324585.1 Champsocephalus esox
CCGACAGCGGTCTCCCATGTAAAAGTTGAACAGCTTATTTTTTCCAACAGACAAAAGTCCTCATTTCTACGGCAATCGCTTGAATGTAAAATATGTTCTAATTGATGGTTTGCAGAAATGACTGATGCTGTAGACTTTCCAATGTTTCTCCAATGTGCAGTTACAGTACTGCTCTCTACTTACTACAGTCAGGGCCGTCCCTGGCCAGCATGGGGCCCCACGCAAAGTTATACGATGAGGCCCCCGCGTTGACGGACGGGTGCTAGTGGAGCCTCGCAGCGGCGCCACGTGCCACGCCACACTAATTGCGCCGCATACGGGCATGTGCGCCGCATTTTTGGCTCAGTTGAGGGACCCTCCGCAAGATGAGGCCCCCTCCACACCGTGAGGGACGGCCCTGACTACAGTACTACAGTACTACTTACTCTCTGTACAGTAAAGTACTTGTAAAGTAAAGTACACTTGCCCCATTTTCTTCCTGATCAATCATTACTTTAACAGTGTTTACAAATATGTCTTGAATGTTTAGCTTCCCAGTTTGTCTACATAGAAGATTTAATACATGTTGTTAATTTCTTCGCTGGTTCAAATCCCATGAATGGCCGTTCAAAGGCTTCCATCACTTGAGTGTAGTTCCATCAAAGAGAAAGAGAGAGAGGCCAGTTCAAAAGCGCCACGGCCTCTGCCTGCTGGATAAATAGGGCTGTTCTGTAGTAGATAATGGCTGTGAGTCACATATTATATTTATCCAACTCAATAAAGCAGGAGCAGGCAGGCAGATTACTCTGCCCTGAGTCAAGGAGATAATGATATCTGGCTGCTGGCCGGCCCAGAACAGGCTCCAGATCAGCAGGCGGAGCAGGAAGTGCTGCGAAAGGAGTTGTATGTGGGTCCTGTTGGCAGGAGACTTCTGTGGCCTCGCTGAGCTCAGACTGCTTGTGTCAGCCCTCTGCTGTTCTCTCAAAGTCACCTTCTTTTCTTACACCCAAACTGCCCTCTGTGGTGGACATGCTACACGTAATCAACTCCTGGTAAGAAAATAACAAATATACAAGCTTAAACCAAAGTGGTGTTATGTAATAACCTGCAGCAATGTGTGCTAAAGAAATCTGAACCTGTTACACAGAAAAGCAATGTTTTATGAGCGCAGATAACAAAGGGGACATCAGACAGGTAACATCCATATGATCATTGTCCTGACGACGGTCCTCCTGTCTGTCGAGTGCAAGTATTAAAGGTGTGATAAAACCCGGGAACGACAGCCCTAGTTTACATTAGGACCGGTACTTTCAAACTGCGGGGAAATCAAACCAGAGAAGGAAGTTATACACTTAAAGGTGGGGTAGGTACGTTTCAGAAACCGGCTCGAGATACACTTTGTGTTATATTCCATGGAATGCTCTTAACATCCCGATAGCAATGAATATCTGAAGTGCTTTGACAAAAAATCCATAACAAAATGTCATCTGTGGAAGCCGTAGTACTGTAAAAAGCACGACATTGTTCTTGATTCTGGTGTACGGTGGACGAAGCAAATAGACAGTATCGTAACTAAAATGGGAAGGAGCATAGCTGTGGCGAGAAAATGTACAAAGTATGTAACACCCAACCACTTTGAAGCAAGTCATTGAGTCTCTGGTTGTGTCACATCTTGAGTACTGTCCGGTCACATGGTCATCAGCAGCAAAAACACATATACAGAAATTACAAATAGCTCAAAACAAGGCTGCCAGACTCGCTCTCCACTGTTCGAAGCGCACTCATATTGGAGTTTTGCATAGAAACCTATCATGGCTTCCGGCTGAGAAACGTCTGCAATCTCGTGTTATCACTTTTCTAAAAAATGTCCAATTTAGCAAAAAAACACTGTATTTTTATGATCAAATAGTTTACACAAGAGACGACCATAAGACGAGACAAGCTGCATCAGGCCATCTACGGGCACCTAAACCCAGGACCAAGCTACATCAGGCCATCTACGGGCACCTAAACCCAGGACCAAGCTACATCAGGCCATCTACGGGCACCTAAACCCAGGACCAAGCTACATCAGGCCATCTATGGGCACCTAAACCCAGGACCAAGCTACATCAGGCCATCTACGGGCACCTAAACCCAGGACCAAGCTACATCAGGCCATCTACGGACACCTAAACCCAGGACCCAGCTGCATCAGGCCATCTACGGGCACCTAAACCCAGAACCAAGCTACATCAGGCCATCTATGGGCACCTAAACCCAGGACCAAGCCACATCAGGCCATCTACTGGCACCTAAACCCAGGACCAAGCCACATCAGGCCATCTACGGGCACCTAAACCCAGGACCAAGCCACATCAGGCCATCTACGGGCACCTAAACCCAGGTCCAAGCTACGTCAGGCCATCTACGGGCACCTAAACCCAGGACCAAGCTACATCAGGCCATCTACGGGCACCTAAACCCAGGACCAAGCTGCATCAGGCCATCTACGGGCACCTAAACCCAGAACCAAGCTGCATCAGGCCATCTACGGGCACCTAAACCCAGGACCAAGCTGCATCAGGCCATCTACGGGCACCTAAACCCAGGACCAAGCTGCATCAGGCCATCTACTGGCACCTAAACCCAGGACCAAGCTACACCAGGCCATCTACTGGCACCTAAACCCAGGACCAAGCTACATCAGGCCATCTACGGGCACCTAAACCCAGGACCAAGCTACATCAGGCCATCTACGGGCACCTAAACCCAGGACCAAGCTACATCAGGCCATCTACGGGCACCTAAACCCAGGACCAAGCTGCATCAGGCCATCTACGGGCACCTAAACCCAGGACCAAGCTGCATCAGGCCATCTACGGGTACCTAAACCCAGGACCAAGCTACATCAGGCCATCTACGGGCACCTAAACCCAGGACCAAGCTACATCAGGCCATCTACGGGCACCTAAACCCAGGACCAAGCTGCATCAGGCCATCTACGGGCACCTAAACCCAGGACCAAGCTACATCAGGCCATCTACTGGCACCTAAACCCAGGACCAAGCTGCATCAGGCCATCTACGGGCACCTAAACCCAGGACCAAGCTGCATCAGGCCATCTACGGGCACCTAAACCCAGGACCAAGCCACATCAGGCCATCTACTGGCACCTAAACCCAGGACCAAGCCACATCAGGCCATCTACGGGCACCTAAACCCAGGACCAAGCCACATCAGGCCATCTACGGGCACCTAAACCCAGGTCCAAGCTACGTCAGGCCATCTACGGGCACCTAAACCCAGGACCAAGCTACATCAGGCCATCTACGGGCACCTAAACCCAGGACCAAGCTGCATCAGGCCATCTACGGGCACCTAAACCCAGAACCAAGCTGCATCAGGCCATCTACGGGCACCTAAACCCAGGACCAAGCTGCATCAGGCCATCTACGGGCACCTAAACCCAGGACCAAGCTGCATCAGGCCATCTACTGGCACCTAAACCCAGGACCAAGCTACACCAGGCCATCTACTGGCACCTAAACCCAGGACCAAGCTACATCAGGCCATCTACGGGCACCTAAACCCAGGACCAAGCTACATCAGGCCATCTACGGGCACCTAAACCCAGGACCAAGCTGCATCAGGCCATCTACGGGCACCTAAACCCAGGACCAAGCTGCATCAGGCCATCTACGGGTACCTAAACCCAGGACCAAGCTACATCAGGCCATCTACGGGCACCTAAACCCAGGACCAAGCTACATCAGGCCATCTACGGGCACCTAAACCCAGGACCAAGCTGCATCAGGCCATCTACGGGCACCTAAACCCAGGACCAAGCTACATCAGGCCATCTACTGGCACCTAAACCCAGGACCAAGCTGCATCAGGCCATCTACGGGCACCTAAACCCAGGACCAAGCTGCATCAGGCCATCTACGGGCACCTAGACCCAGGACCAAGCTGCATCAGGCCATCTACGGGCACCTAAACCCAAGACCAAGCTGCATCAGGCCATCTACGGGTACCTAAACCCAGGACCAAGCTACATCAGGCCATCTACGGGCACCTAAACCCAGGTCAAGCTGCATCAGGCCATCTACGGGCACCTAGACCCAGGACCAAGCTACATCAGGCCATCTACGGGCACCTAAACCCAGGACCAAGCTGCATCAGGCCATCTACGGGCACCTAAACCCAGGACCAAGCTACATCAGGACATCTACTGGCACCTAAACCCAGGACCAAGCTACATCAGGCCATCTACTGGCACCTAAACCCAGACCAAGCTGCATCAGGCCATCTACGGGCACCTACACCCAGGACCAAGCTACATCAGGCCATCTACTGGCACCTAAACCCAGGACCAAGCTGCATCAGACCATCTACGGGGCACCTACACCCAGGACCAAGCTACATCAGGCCATCTACGGGCACCTAAACCCAGGACCAAGCTACACAGGCCATCTACTGGCACCTAAACCCAGGACCAAGCTACATCAGGCCATCTACGGGCACCTAAACCCAGGACCAAGCTACATCAGGCCATCTACGGGCACCTAAACCCAGGACCAAGCTACATCAGGCCATCTACGGGCACCTAAACCCAGGACCAAGCTACATCAGGCCATCTACGGGCACCTAAACCCAGGACCAAGCTGCATCAGGCCATCTACGGGCACCTAAACCCAGGACCAAGCTACATCAGGCCATCTACTGGCACCTAAACCCAGGACCAAGCTGCATCAGGCCATCTACGGGCACCTAAACCCAGGACCAAGCTGCATCAGGCCATCTACTGGCACCTAAACCCAGGACCAAGCTACATCAGGCCATCTACTGGCACCTAAACCCAGGACCAAGCTTCATCAGGCCATCTACGGGCACCTAAACCCAGGACCAAGCTACATCAGGCCATCTACGGGCACCTAAACCCAGGACCAAGCTGCATCAGGCCATCTACGGGCACCTAAACCCAGGACCAAGCTGCATCAGGCCATCTACTGGCACCTAAACCCAGGACCAAGCTGCATCAGGCCATCTACGGGCACCTAAACCCAGGACCAAGCCACATCAGGCCATCTACGGGCACCTAGACCCAGGACCAAGCTACATCAGGCCATCTACGGGCACCTAAACCCAGGACCAAGCTGCATCAGGCCATCTACGGGCACCTAAACCCAGGACCAAGCTACATCAGGCCATCTACGGGCACCTAAACCCAGGACCAAGCTGCATCAGGCCATCTACGGGCACCTAAACCCAGGACCAAGCTACATCAGGACATCTACTGGGCACCTAAACCCAGGACCAAGCTGCATCAGACCATCTACGGGGCACCTACACCCAGGACCAAGCTTCATCAGGCCATCTACGGGCACCTAAACCCAGGACCAAGCTACATCAGGCCATCTACGGGCACCTAAACCCAGGACAAGTCTTCTGAACCCTTCTGTGTCTTCTAGAGCTATAAAGGAACTCCAGAGTCCAGAGCCTCTTCAAGAAGAGATTGAAGGGCCGTCTACTAATGAGCATGTACCCTTGCTGTGAACCCTAACTTAATTCGATCTCATGCTTTGTACTGGTGGGTGCGCACTCATCCTTGGCTGAGGTTGATAGTGAAAGTGGATGAGATTGTGGATGATGATGATGTGAGGAATCATGTCTTGAATGTTGTTGTATTGTTTATAGTGTCGGACCCCAGGAAGAGTAGCTTTCGTCAAGAGCAAAAGCTCATGGGGATCCTTAATAAACATACACGTCATGCTCTCGAGCTCCTTCTCGAGGATCAGGCTGGATGGATTCTGTGTGAGCATCTGGTTTAATGTCAATCCAGGCTGTGTTCAAATCAGCATAATAGCAGCTGCAGCTTCAGTCGTCAATCATGGGTGAGACAGAATCAGAAAGAGTGTATTACCTGGTAGGGTGACACGAGGAATTCCACTTGGTGTTGTGGAAAATAAAGTAAAACAAAAATTAAAAACACAGATAGAAAACTATTACATTACAGAATATCCAAAACAACAGAAATATAATTGGAATGTGTTCAGATATGCTACAGCGTGCAGGCCATCCGTGTGTCACCCTTTACGATGGACGAAGTGTGTAGGACGCTGTTATGATTCAAATAAAAGCAGATCTGGTCAGAGGACACAGATGACTGAACAAGATGTCTGAACCGCCTTTCAGATTAGACATCTTGCCTTAGCATGACCATAGCTCAAAGGTATGCTATGCTACACACTCACCAGTTTCAAATGGTAGTGTTTTTGTTTTGGGAAAGACACTGTACTGCCAAGAGCTGGATGGAACGCCTCATGAGTATCAAGCTATTAGCTTAGCTTAGCTTAGCATTCATTATAATAGCTTTTCCACAGTACCCACACATTAAACTCCATTTCAGTTTTTGCCTGAACAGTAAAACAACTTTGAGTTCTAGCAGTATTTTTTAACTCTTGAGTGTGTAGCTGTTTTTCCTTGTGTCAATCAATCAATCAATCAATCAATCAATCAATGTTTATTTATAGCCCAATATCACAAATGTTACAATTGTCTCAGTGGACTTCACAGTTTGTACAGAATATCAGTATGACAATACGACACCCTCTGTCCTTAGACCCTCTGTCCTTAGACCCTCTGTCCTTAGACCCTCTGTCCTCAGACCCTCTGTCCTTAGACCCTCTGTCCTTAGACCCTCACATCGTACAAGGAAACACTTCCAGAGAAAACCCGCAATTTAAAGGGGAACATGGGAGAAACCTCAGGGAGAGCAACAGAGGAGGGATCCCTCTCCCAGGACGGACAGACGTGCAATAGATGCCGTGTGTGAATCGAAGAGATAATACATTTTACAACATAGGTAGTTCAAATATTTGGAAATGCATGTGTCTGTAATGAGAAGATGAATCCACGAGGATGTCAACAATCCTGTGTATTCATCAGGGAAGTATGGTGAGAGTCAGGCAGGACCACAGAGACTGGTTCAGCCACGACTCGAAGTCCAGGACTCAGATCCAGAACTCAGGATAGAGGATCCAGGACACGGGACCGCAGCAACAGGATCAGCCTCGACTCCGGATCCCGGCGTAGATATAGACACAAAAAAGAGATTCGGGGGAAGCTGGGTTAATCGGAACATGAGAGTACACAGGTACAGACAGACAGAAGGAAGAAGTAAGGTGTCCCCCGACTCGAAGTTCAGGACTCAGGATCAGCCTCGACTCAGGATCCCAGCGTAGATAGACACCAAAAAGAAAGCTGGGTTATTCGGAACATGAAAGTACACGCTTCCAGTCTTTATGCTAAGCTAAGCTAATCAACCCCTAGCACTGGCTCTATACTTTGATACACAGACGTGCTGGTGGTACCAACATTCAACAGGCTATAAAATGCATTCCAAAATGACTTTAATTACTGAAAGGAAATTGTTGTAAACGTTAACATTAACTACATTGCATACTATACAGAGACGTTTCAGAGGAGGTCAGGCACTTTGAGGGGTACTTTATAGTAATGGGATAAGGCTCCTTCATCATAACCTTACCATAGTGATCATCTTGAAACCTCCTCTACTGACGCAACAGCTGCTCCATCCTCTTGTGGGCACAGACAAATTAAATAAACTGTGAACAAAATCTTCGTCAGGCTTTTCCACCATGGAATAATCACCATTGCTCGAGTGATTACTCTGAGGTTTTCTGCATAAAGAAGAAGCCTAATTTACAACAAAGCAGCACAAATATCCTCGGAGGGATACGCTGCGCAGACAGCTCGCTCAGCCAGGCAGAGAGAGACACTCGAAGCTCACTTTGCTCTCCTTGGTCACAAAGCTTTACCGAACTCCGTCCCAGAGTCCATTCCAGTGTCTACCTCTTTGAACGTGACGAGTGATGAGGATGGATTATCGTGAGAGAATTCCTCAGGATAATCCTTCACAGACAAAAACACCCTGACATCTCAGTTTGTAGTGTAGTGTAGCTTCTAGTGGTGCACGATAATTATCGGGCCGATATTAGGAATTATGACGTCATCCCGATAAACCCGATAAAAGTATTAATAGCCCCGATAATATACAATATATTTTGTGGGTAAAAACAAAGAAGAAGATATTGCGGTGTGGGTGGATTGGGATGAGGGGCGCCTGTTTTTCACTCGGCTCCTCCCGTCCTGCCAGCACTGTGGTGTTAGTGGTTTAGGAAGAGGGGAGTTTTTCGCAAATCCAGCGCTCCCTAACTCGTGCCTGGCTGTGACGTAAACGCCGTGCGGCCGTGAAGCCAGGACAGTGAACAAACATGTCGTCGGTAGTACGGGACTACTTCAAAGTTTCAGAGTGAGATAGTTCGCTTGCTGTTTGTATTAACAGATGCAGAAGTTCCACGAGGAGGGGAGAAGGCAACGAGCTATAATACTTCCAACCTGATCAGTCGCCTGAAACATCGCCATGGCTACGATGGTGTGTTCAAAGCGTACGAAGACGCCTGCGCTGCTAAAGTAGCGGTGAATCCAAAGCCAGCTGCAAAGGCACCGGGGCTTTGACCTATCCACGAGGCTTTTGGAAAAGGAAAGAAGTTTATTTGGGAAAATAAATATGGTCACTTTGAAGTCAGAACTGATTGGCTTTGTTTTGTTCATAGTAGTAATGCTCATGTCCTTTGCTCACTACTAGTCTCTTTTTACCACCAGGTGTGCAAAAACTACAGGTACATTTAATATATATATATATTATATTATTATCGGTTATCAGTATCGGTATCGGTCTTGAGAAGCAGGAAGTTATCGGTATCGGTTTCAAAAAACCAATATCGTGCATCCCTAGTTATTTCTTCTTTCACTAAAGTCAACGTGCTTTGTTTTTTTTCGTGGCACGGCTGTTTGACTTCTTCTTACATTTGTTTTAATCAAGGCTTTATGGAGACATGATTTGAGATTGTTTGGCTGAGATGCAGCAGGCAGTCTGAAGTCCCAGCCCCTCCTCTCGCCTGTCTGATTGCTGCGGAGACGTCTGTATGATTACACACGCTCTGATTGGGATGCTCTGTGAAAGTGTCAGTCTCTGCAGAACAATGCAACAGGACAATTACCTGGCGTTGACCAGCTGGTGTCACTGGCCGTGATATCGAGGGGCGGAGAGACCCTATCATTTAGATTCGATTGATGACTTCCGTCAGTTATGATCAGCTTCTTCCCTTTAGATCACAACAATAAGATGTTTTTAATGTTGTGTAACACCCAGTGCAGCGGCAGACTGCAACGGTTCCCTGGAGCTTGGACAAACATATTATTTTCTGTTGCACTGCATAATTTTTTTCGAAAGGAACCGCTCTTATCTCGGAGTTATTTGTAACTGTTTTAATATTTGAAGAATGCCACTTATGACTACTTACTATGCAAACACATAATAATGAACATATTACAGAACTTGCTGATTCATGTCCTTTATTTGGATAATGACTTGTTTGGAAGAATGCCACGTGAGATATTGCTGGTCTGCAGAGCTGTGAAAGGAACAGCTCTTTGGTTAAGCCATTTACTCCGGCACATGCACTTCGCTCGGCGTCACCCAATCAGCTCGCTGCTCCATCTCTGCGAGGTGGACCCATGCAGGTACCCCTCAAGAACACACCTGCTTGCCCTCCTGGCTGCTAAATGGTGGAACGAGCTCCCCGTCGACATCAGGACGGCAGAAACTCTGCATGTGTCCGTCGCAAACGGAAAACACATCTATTTCGACTGTACCTCAGCAATTAAGTTATTGCTGAGAGAGAGAAAAATAAGCACTTTTTGAGTTGATTTCACTTGTAACTGTATATATCTGCACTTCCCTTGTTGTTCGGAGTTCATATCTTTATGGTTTTTGTACTTATTGTAAGTGTCTTTGGATAAAAGCGTCAGCTAAATGATATGTAATATAAGTCAATAAATAATAATAATATATCATATTTTTTATAGCGCCTTTCAGGAAACCCAAGGTCGCTTTACAAGTCGGGTAGGGGGGGGGGAGTAGGGGAAAAAGGCAGACAGGTTAAGGAAGTAGCGGAAAAATAAACCTATTAAACTAACTATACGGGAAAGCCTTGGTACAAAGGTGCGTTTTGAGGGCTTTTTTGAAAATGTCCAGGATTGGGGCGCCGCGGATTTCGGGGGGGAGAGAGTTCCAGAGGGTGGGGGGATGCCACACTGAAGGCACCAAAAGTCCGCAACCTGGTGCAGGGGGTGGAGAGGAGATCCTGTCCAGATGATCTTATTATTATATTATTATTATTATTATTATTAATTTAAGTCAGGGTTCCTACGGTCATTAAAAACCTGGAAAAGTCGTGGAAATTCAAAATGCTAATTCCAGGCCCTGGAGAAGTTTTGGAAAACAATATTTTTCCCAAAGTTTTGGAAAAGTCATGGAAATGTAACTAAAGTTGCATCAAATATAATTTATATTTTATCTAATCGTAGAATTCGTAATATTATAATGATAATAAATACTGTATCGTATAGTAAGGAAATGTAAAATGGCGTTTAACTGACGAGGTGTTTAGCTGGTGAGAGATTTTTACAATCACGCCCTCTAGTCTCCAGTGGCTTTCGTCTGTAGGAACTAGGAAGCTTACTTGATTTGTTTTAGACAGGCACAACATGTTTCATATGCAGACCTTATTTTCCAGCTTAAAGAAAATGCAGTGGTACCGCGGAGAAAGAGTAATGTTTTTGGTCATGGAAAATGAGGTAAAGGCCATGCCATCCCGTCTATCTCCCCACTTCACCACTGCATCTGTAATGAAGGAACACTGGCCCAGAAAGAACAAAAACGTATATCGGTCCGAAGTCGGCACATTTGGTAAATATGTTTTCCATAGCAATGAAGGGAACTCAAATAGGCCTACGGATGCAAGTGTATTTGTCTCCTTTTAATAAGATGGTGTTTTCCTTTGCTTATAATAAAACAGCAATACAGTAGTAAACCGACACGATTTCAAAAGTTATCTGTATTGCTTTTCTATATGTTCATAGATGCAATCAAATATAGTTTTTGTATATTTAGTGTAACTGTATATAGTGAACTATGTATACAACTTTTTGCAACTCCAGACAGTTTTTTATTTGGTTGCAAAATGTCTCTTTTCATAGTAATGTCATAGTAATGACAGAGTACAAAGTGCTTTGGCAATACTGTTTTGTTTAAAGGGGACCTATCATGCAAAATGCACTTTTGTACGTCTTTTATCCATGAAGGTGTGTCCCCGGTGCGTCAGGGAACACAACCGTCTCTCTTTTCCTCCATACCCAAATCTCTAAAAACGGGGCTTTAACGGACTGACCTGATCCAGATTTGAAAATAGTGTGACGTCAGTGACGAGGAGCTCCACCAATCAAGGGAATGAGAGGTTGCCGTGGCATGGCAACAGCATGGTAACAGCATGGCAACAGCATGGTAACAGCATGGTAACATGACGCTCGTAACTCGGCCCCTCCTTTTCAGGGGGCGTGGTCAGCTGGGGGGCGTGGTCAGCTGCAGCGCATGCAAAGACAGGGTGGAGGAGAGCAAAATAGAGCGAAATGAGGCATGGCTAAAATGCATGATCTGTTTGGTATTTTGAAAAAGAAAACGTATAAATATACCTTATATACAGTAGGTATGGCCCTACAATATATTATTCAAATATAGCATGATAGGTCTCCTTTAATATGGTCATGCCAATAAAGCTTCTTTGAATTGAATGGGGAACTACAGCAATGTAAAATATATCAGTATGCATATTACATTGTAAAAACAAACGGTATTGCATGTTCATTTGATGTTGTATAACTACCCTAATAGATAAGTGCAGTGGTTTTCAAACTGTGGGGCGGTACTGCAGGGGGGGCGCGGGAAGATTTTTTAATTTTATTATTTTCTCCTTTTAGCTTTGTGAAGCACCTTGAGATGACGTTGTTTTTAAAGTGCACCTATATACATCAAATGTATTATTATTATTCTTATTCTTATTATTATTCTTATTATTATTATTATTATTATTATTATTATTCAATTGTAAACAAACACTGCTCGAAAATATCTCATTGGTCAGAGGGCTGTGGGCATAATGCTGCCTTTTGCAACATCCTACTTGTGTGAGAGGCTTTTCTGCTGTTGCTGCCATCAAACCAAATACAGATCCAAGCTGAGAGGGGCAGTCTCAAAACAGCAGCCCCGCTTTGAGAAGATCTTCCAGGGAAAGTCTTTGATAAGCTAGTGTGGAATAGGAATGGTAACCTGATGTGATCGTTTGCAACCTGCAGTAGAAAAAGTAATTAATATATTTTCCTTAAAGAAATTTGAATTTAAAAATCTACTCAGGGAAGAAGGCCAACCAGTTTTAATTAGGCCAAATTAATTCACAGTATCTATTACAAGCACTTTTGTTCATGTGTAATCCATAATAAAATATACAATGATAGTTGTATCTTCTTATTATCAGCAGAAAACATGTAATGTTTTTACAACAATATACAATTAATCCTACCTATAGATGGGAACCGGATTGGGGGGGGGTCCCGGAAATATTTCCAATTACCCAAGGGGGACCCGCTGGGAACCACTGGATTAGTGCATTGTGTATAATTTCTAGCATTGGTATTTATTGTTAAAACAGACACACGTGTGATTTGGTTGTGCAGCAGGGAAACAAAGATGTTGTGTGACATACGTGAACAACAAATACTTTGGTGTAGTATAATTGTATTTGTATGGGCTCTCTCTGTATTCCTCTTAGCTGAATCCACCATTCTTCTCTACTAAAATATAAATATGAACCGTGTTAAGCTCCATAACCATATTTGCGGAATGAGATTTCTACCGCTGTGAGATTATTAAATGAACACCGCGGCAGTAATGAGAAAGCCTTCCTCACATGTCTCTCTCTGCTGGGGACAAAGCGAGGTGAGCGGAGGGAGCAGGTCTACTCACCAAAATGTGAAAATCAAATTAAAGTTTTATGTCATAATTGGATGTCATAACAGTCAGACTCTGTGTACAGCTGTGCAAGGTTATTGCAGGTGTAGCTTTTTAGAGTTTTTAGAAAAGCAAAACAGGACGATAGAGATTTACAGAAAACGTGTGCTTTATTGAAGAATGCATTGTAGTTTAATTTGTCTTGAGGACATGTTGGTTTAAAAACAGCCAAAGCTTCACAGTAAATCTCAAACTAATCCTTAAATGTAAGATTATAAATGCATACGTGCGCTACAGTTGAACTTCAGTTGAAGGGCATTTAGAATTTTAATGTTTCTGATCCGCCTTGGCTATTTTCATGATAATTTTCTACATTTTAATTGAACGATTCACATCTCAAACTGCACTGTAACTTTGATCCGTGTATTTTTTCCTTTAATGTTTCTTTTATTAGATTTTCTTTTTAATGACTGATTTTAAATGCCATTTTCTTAATGTCTTTCATTTTTTGTAAAGCACTTTGAATGGCCTTGTGTTGAAAGGTGCTATATAAATAAACTTGCCTTGCCTTGCC
Source organism: Champsocephalus esox (assembly GCA_036324585.1). Classification (NCBI taxonomy): domain Eukaryota; kingdom Metazoa; phylum Chordata; class Actinopteri; order Perciformes; family Channichthyidae; genus Champsocephalus; species Champsocephalus esox. Next base: position 43,211,214 of record CM070484.1, read on the forward strand.
TTGCCTCGCCTTGCCTCGCCTCGCCTCGCCTTGCCTTGCCTCGCCTCGCCTCGCCTCGCCTCGCCTCGCCTCACCTAACATTTGCTTTATTTCTACTGAATTTCAGGGCCCAGAAAACTGATTTTGAATTAATTATAAGAACATTATGTGGGATTCATTTCTAGAAAACTGCAGTTTAGTACGATGGAGTCAATCATGTTGATAATGCCATTGGTTAAAGCGTAACATTGACCTTAAAGCAAGTATCAAATACACAGCAACAAATGTGTGGGTTGTTAATTATGCCGTTTGTAGTCGTTAAGATGGATCAAGCTATTCAAAAGGTTATTTGTATTGCTGTTGCATTGTACTTCTGCACTGTAAACCCTTCAGACACTATTTTATTACTTTATTATGAAACCTGGAGCCTGTACGGAAATAGAGCACTGAGTGGATATGATGTAATGTACAGGTTGCAACTTTAATGTGAAGATAAAACCTGCTGTAATGACTGCCCACCTACAAATAGCCCTGAGGCCAGACCGGTATGTGGACGTAATCCAGTGTTAAGTTCCTGCTGATCAGTCACCGTTCATTATAACGTATCATATATATATTTCCCCCTGTATCCAAATGTAACTAGCTACCAAAATAAGTGGCAACGCTTCATGCTGCCTTCCAAGAACTGCACTGACTTTACCTCCTGAGTATTTCCCAGGAACACATCTCCAAGGTCCCTTCTCTTTAATTCAATTTCAGATTCCCCCTGAGAAGCCCTCTGAACCTCCCGTTAAAATGTTTTCAGAGCAGGGAGAAGAGTGTGCAAGGAATCAAAGTTGGCTGATCCCACTACACTGTGGTTCTGCCGCCACTGGATCGCTCAATGTTCTCTTCTTCTCTCTTTCTCTCAGGTGGTTATGAGGTCTTAGCCCCCTCCCACCCCTCTCTCAAACCCATTTCCCCCTCCCTCTGTGTGTGTGCTAAGTGGGGACCTTGCACCCTCCCACCGGTCCATCCGCTTCACTGCGGTCCCTCCAGGCTCCTTTTTGAAGGTGCTTTCATTTAATCATTTCTTAAGAAAAATGTTTTTTCCCAGGGCAGCACGAGGTCACAGATCACATCAGAGCTGCTTTCCGACTCAGTGACCATTTAATCAAGCCGAGGTCCATTTCGCCGCCGTTCTTTTCAGACCACCTTTTCTTCCTGAGGCACAGGGGTGAAGCCCGTGGCCTCGCTCCTCCGAATCCCATTCCTACCAAAGCTTTAGAGGTGGGCTAGGTGACTTACACCAATTCCCGAGGATTTAGAACTTGACTGAGTGTCCCGTATACCCTCGTAGTCTCACCTGAAATACTTCAGCTTGGCCCTGACCCCGGCAGATACAGTGCTACAAAATGTTTTGTCTGACTTCAGGATTTTGAAGTACTCAGAATCTAAGTTGCCCAACCAGAGCCCAATCAAAGTCCTTCTATTGACCAACACTAAACTCATCCGCCACACGATAAGGTTTCTAGTTCTTCAATCTTCTTTTCAAGAACTCTGCAACGTCCGTTACATTTTGCCACTTGCTTTGATATATTTCAATTCTGGTAACACGATGTTCTAAAAGCGGATAAGCTGTGTCTGCTGTGGTTGTCCGAGTAACCAGGCAACAGTAGTTTGTCTGACTTCAGGATTTTGAAGTACTCGGATCTAAGTTGGAGTATATGTTGATATCTTTGTTGGCAATCAAGACAACATGCATCCGCCATACGATAAGGTGTCTAGTTCTTCAATCTTCTTTCAAGACCTCAGCAACGTCCATTCCATATCTCCACTTGCTATCATATGTCTAAGTTCTGGTACCATTATGTTCTAAAAGCTGACAGAGATAAGATGTGTCTGTTGTGGCTGTCCGAGTAATCAGGCAACAGTAGTTTGATGGTTGAGGAAGAAGGGTTGATCGCTGAATTCGTTGACATTAAATCCTCAACATATAACTTGGCAACAATAACTAGATGTATTGTTGTTTGACCATATATGTATTGATCCCCACAAAGCGGAGTTTTAGGCTGAATAAAGACAAAGATAATCAAGTTGAAACTGGAAGATCGAGTAAACCATTTCGCTGATGGCACGATAGTCTGGGTGTTGGCCTTTATTCCGTCTTTAGGGTTAATTTAAAGATCCTGATTCTACTTTTAAAAGTCGTGTAAGATGGCAAAAGCTCAATCACTCTGGGTAGTTGGTAGGGATGCCAGCGATTATTCGATTATTCGAATATTCGCTACAGTCTCCATAATCGAATATTATTTTTAAAAATCGATTTTATTTATATATATATATATATATTTTATATTCTGGCTTAGTTTCAAACTAAATATATATAAATATATATGCTAATAATAGTAATAATTAATCGATTATTCGCCAGGGCTGCCGAATAATCGATTTTGATCATGGTCAGTTTCTGGCACCCCATAGTAGTTGGTAACATGAATGATGGGACATGAATGCTGGGTTTCATCAAAGAGAAAGGTCTTAAGCCTGCTCTTAAAAGTGTCGAGCGGGTTCTGCCTCTCGTACACCAACTCGAATCTGGTTCCACATGGAGAGCATCTTGATTGTAAACACAAAAAAAACCTTCCTTTGTGGATGCTGAGTGACTTCCAAGTGGAAATCTAAAGGAAAAGCCAGTGGCGGCACGGTGAATAATGTGTTTGTCAAATCAGCTACAGGACATGTTTCCGTTGATGTATCGCTGAAGCAGGCGAGCAAACCGGTTTGTTGTTTTAAAGCCGTGTTGTTTATGAACCATTACTGTGTGTGAAACCCTTTCATCATCAAGGCTTAATTGTTTTAATGGAAAGTATTTGTCTCGGGCTGCTCAGATGTCATCGTTAATATCGTTTCTATGGTTTATGGTTTTCAGCTGCACATCAATGGTAGAATCAGAGGGTGTTTACCTCGTAGCATTGACTCAAATCCAGAAAACAATTACTGTGTGGAAGAGGGCTTCACCTCTGAGGGACCTGAGGGTTTACTTCTTTCATTAAGAAAAAAAAATACATCACCATCCTCTCCTTTCTTCACATGACACCAGGCTCTATTTTTAAAATGAGCAGCTGGTGATCATTTAGCTAAACCCAATAGACACAGAAGATATGCATGATATTACATCCCTGAGATTGCAATCGAGTTTTCTGTGTCAAACGACTTATTTGTGAATAAGGAAGTGAACTGTTTACTAGGGTTGCCAGCGATTCTTCGATTATTCGAATATTCGCTACAGTCTCCATAATCGAATATTATTTTTAAAAATCGATTTTATTTATATATATATATATATTTTTTTTTCTGGCTTAGTTTCAACCAAAATATATATGTATATATATATATATATATATATATATATATATATATATATATATATATGCATATGCTAATAATAGTAATAGTATTAATAATTGTCATTGGTCACACCACCAGTTTGTTTTACTGTAAACTTGGAGGAAGCCTGCGTGCAGAGCAAACTGCTACACACCGACCCCGCCCCCACCCCCCCTCTCCCTCACACGTGCGACTAAAGATGAACAAAGCGGCAGGTAAAAAGAGTTCCTCTGGCGAATAATCGATTATTATTCGCCAGGGCTGCCGAATAATCGATTTTGATCATGGTTAGTTTCTGGCAACCCTACTGTTTACCCACGTGTCCTGTATGCCTATTGAGTTGTGTGTTTAAAGCACTGTGAAATTGTTTTCTTGCTAATAGTATTACCATTCTCATTCTGTGCCATGGAACGAGAACGTTCATGAATGTACGAAGTGGAATTCAGTTTACTTTTTTAGTTTCATAATCCTCAGCAAGACACATTAAAGTGCTCATTGTTTTGAAAGAGTCAAATCAGGGTGGCTCGAGACTGTGCCTCGACCGCTTTGCTCACAAACACTGAAAGAAACGGAACAGAAAGGAGGTCTGTACAATTACTGTCTGTTTAGAAAGGCTCCCCAAGCCCCCTAAGATATTCCCATGAAACATTCGATTTGTCTTTCCCGACACTGGCCTAGTGGAGTCGCACTAATGAGTGATTGTTGCCGTTTAAAGTGACATATACCTGTTCCATATTTAATTTGTAAACCGTAAGGGATTGATTTTCCTCTCATTTGAAATACCTGCAGAAGCCACAAGTCAGGTCTCAGTGTTTGCTATTTATAATGTGGTATTCTTCTTATTATTATTTAAGCTGGCCAACAGGTGCCAACACGCTGCGACGACCCAAAGCGTTCCCATTAGGAGAAACACACTGCGTTTTCAAAAACGATGCAATTTAAAAAAAAGACATGCAAATGAAGAAAGATCTTTGCCAACTTTAAAACACACATGCGCAGCTTTTAGAAAACATTCACCAACTTGTCGAAACATGCGCAAGGATTTACTAAAAGCACCGCAAATACAAAACGCTTCAAGACGTTTCAAGGCTTTATTGTCATTTGCACAATAGCTGTCGCTATGGCAATGAAAAACTTAAGTCACAGGCTCCTCCAACAGTATAGGAAATACAACTAATAAAACACGTGAAATAGTGCAAGAGAATGTTTTAAAGGGGACCTATCATGCAAAACGCACTTGTTGATGTCTTCTCTACATCACCATGTGTCCCCGGTGTGTCGGGGAACTCACGCAGCGTCAGGAAATAAAACCCTCTCTCTTTTCCTCCGTACCCAAATCTCTAAAAACGGGGAACAACGGAGCTGATCCAGATTTGTGTCCGATATGACGTAACATCTGAAATGTGGACCCACGGGCCAATCAGAAACGCTGCTATCAGAAACAACGCCCGACTGCTTTGGACGTAATATGGTCTGTGTTTACATTAGCATCGCTAACACTCAGAGCTAACCTGTACTGGAGAGCATGTGTGTGAAGAAGCAGGAAGTAGAAAGGAACTCACCTTGTGGTGTAACCGGCAAGAGAGAAAGTCTTTGAGCTCCAGACTGTTTCAGAGAGTCCTTGATGATCCATGATATGGCGTTTCATCACGGCAGCATTTAGTTTAGACGGTAGCTGCCGGGTCCCGCATGAGCTCAGACCGCTCCTCTTTAAAGCTTTATCCCCAAATCAGCACTTTAGAAACAGGAAGTGAAACAGAGGGATATGAGGCGTGGCTACAATGATCTGTTTGGTGTTTTGAGCAAAACACTTCATAGAATTTTTTTTATATTTGTATATATCTGAGAGCTATGCTATTGCCTACAAATAGCATGATAGGTGACCTTTTAAGATGTCAAAAAATATAAATACAAATACAAATATAATTGAAAAAGTGATGCATACAGCTGGGACCAGAGCTATTGGTGAAGTTCGGTATTATGAAGTTGGTCATCTGTCACTATTGGCAGAGTAAGTCTGTTTCATAACTGTAGGTGTTCGTCAGTATATTTGTAATGACTAGGTTATCTACATTAGCTATGTTAGCTACGTTAGCTACGTTAGCTACATTAGCTACGTTAGCTACATTAGCTACATTAGCTACGTTAGCTACCTTAGCTACATTAGCTACGTTAGCTACATTAGCTACGATAGCTACATTAGCTACATTAGCTACGTTAGCTAAGTTAGCTACATTAGCTACATTAGCTACGTTAGCTACGTTAGCTACATTAGCTACGTTAGCTACGTTAGCTACCTCAGGTTAGATCTTTAATAATATTGGAAGGAATCATGTGATGACATTGTTAAAATAACCCAATTAAACCTACATTTTAAGTTTCCAGTGACAGCCACTATAACGATTGGGTTTGGGCTGTGTTTGTAGTTCTCACACCTGACTACATTCACCTGGTTACTTTAGAGAGGGTGAAGCTGGGAGAAAATGTGTTGATCGCACTCGCTAACATACTTTTCACAACTCATGCTCGCATATGCTTCTACGATCACATTTAGAACTTTATAATTAGGTAGGCCTTTTGCCTTTAATACCCTTTTGCCTTTAATACCCTTCCTTGTGTTGGGAGAAAATTCTAAAACACATTCTCAACATGTTGCCCAACTGAATACGCTGTTCTTATGTAATGTACACTTACATGTAACATTAACTTTGTTGTGAAGTTGTTGCTCAGACTGACTCGATGTCACACAGCGAGACAGCGACACATCAAACAACCTTTGTCAGACTGTTCTCCATCTCTCCAGCCCACAGTTTAACGATTGATTTTGGGCCGCTTATTTAATTCCTTATATAACATCACGTGTTTTATCATCTTCGGAAAAAAGGGTTTTGCCGAACGTTGTCACTTAGCTGTATGAGGTTTCACCCGTTTGAACTTATCTTCATGCCGTGAGCTTCGTTACTCGGATCTGTGTTAGTCTATCTGGCGTGTGCGCTGGTGGTGCGTTATTGATCTGTTTTGCAGCCAGTCTCATCAGACTGTAATCAGTCAACTGAAGGAAAACTATCACTTTTTGTTATGCGTGACGTTCCAAAGGTTACTCCACACATTACATCCATCATGCATTCAATAGATACTCGACACATTTAGTTGTCTTTTTCCCGCTTCTCCGTGTCCGGGAGAGATGATGAAATAGCCCCTGTGCCGTTCCCCTGCACCATTAGGAGGCTGGAGTCATTGTTCATCCTGAGCCATCATTCTGTTGCTTCTCCTTTCTTTATCTTCTCCCGGAGCTCATCTGAGGTGTAGTGAAGCTGCAGGAGTAGCACTTCTGTCCAGTGTGAGGCTTTTTCATCATTTGCAGACGGAGAAACTGACTAGCTGTTTCACGACAGACTAAATAAATGCGCTGCTATAGGTTTTAACAGTCTTTCTAGATTGACGCATGTAATGTGTCCATGTGTTTGTTTACAAGCTAAAGGTGTGGACGATTGCATTGCACGGCCTCTCAATCACACCTGGGAGCCAGTAGAAAGACATTGGAGACATTTACTAGAGTCTATGACCAATGGGCAGTCATGCAATCAGGCCCTAGAATAGGTCTCTTACTGCTTGAGTTCGATGTTGAGGGAAGACATTAGGGGTCTTGTGTAGACCAAATGGCAACACAGTGTTCCTACATACACACGTCAAGGTTCAAGGCTTTTATTGGTTAACTTCTCTATGACTTAAGGTGCATTTCTTAAGACCCTTGTGGTGGATATTCGTGGAATTAATTACCGTACTTTTCAGACTATAAAGTGCATATAAGCCGCAGCAGCTAAATTGTCCGTCTGTCTCGCTCTCGTTCTGTCTCTCGGTTCCACTTTTACTTTGGCGCGCTACCTGTCTCGCTCTTTTCCGGCCTCCAGCTTTTCCTGCTGGAGCCCGCCGCTTAAAGGTGGCGGGCGCGGACCGGTCCTAGAGCCCATAGCGTTAAGGTGGTTCATTTTACCTGTAAAATCCAGAGATTTAGGAGGTTCCCTAGTGGCCGTTAGCTGTACAAAGAAAATGGGGGAAGAAGTCACGGCTTATAGTCCGAAAAGTACGGTAGTCAAAGAGTTGTCCTTCCGAGTCTTTTGCAAAAGAGGCACACAGCATACAGAAAGCAATGTCTCCACAGCGGAGTGCTACAACTCAAACTGAAGAGAGCGCTTTAATAAACGTACAATGAATACACTTAGTCATGAGATACCTGACCCCTGACCCAAAGTACAAGAGCCCCACGATCAGATCACTGTGTGGTCACATGGCACCTTGAGACTGACAGTCTACCTGAGTGATGAGCCCTCAACGACATTGATACTCTTGACATGTAAGGTGTACTGAATATTATTATTCATATGTTATATTCAACAGCATAACATTCTCTGATAACCATCATTTCCATAACACCCTCCAAATATAAAGCCCTTAGTCTTCTCTGAGTCTCACCGATGGTCATGTAAGCGTTTCGATTTGTGCTCTTCTCTGGGAAATAAGTTGTACACATGGCCAGGCATTACTGATGGAGTACTAACAGGTACAAAGGCTATAGTGTTATTGATCGGAGGCACAGCCAATATGTTGCTCATGCAAATCCCCAAGTTCATTCAACACGCTCAACACGTATGGCAACAGCACTTCAGACCGTCTGACGTACACCGTTGTTTACATTTGAAGTGTTTTTAGTCGCTGATGTGTTTGAGGTTTTAGACTTTGAACATCAAATTGATCCGAATATGAGTTAAATTGTTGACGTACACATGCCTGACAAACATTAACATTTTACAACAATTCCCCACTTGCCCTTTTCTGTGTGAAGATCAATGTCACTCCTACATCTATATGGTAAAACGTTTAAAGCGCAACGGCTATCAACAGCTCTTTTAGCACTGATGTTCTGACGACAGCTCCCCATGTCGGACCGCTGGCAGCCTGCTAAACGGGTACGTGTGCATCCGAGTTCATTTCCAGTTCCACGAGGATGCTTTAAAGCTACTTACACGGAAGGAATCCAGAGTGTTGGCCGGATGCCAACACTGTTCTCATGCCAGTCTTCTAACTATCAGAAGGAAAGGATGAAAGCGGAAAGTGATTGATATTCGGGGCGTCTGCCATTCACAGCATTTATTCAGAACTTTCTCTCTCAGCGCTTATCAAGCAGGGCTAAAGGGTTAGCGCCCTCGCAGACCCACCGCCGCATCCCCGACACTGACCTATGACATCACTTCCTGCTGACACGGCACGCCTGTCAGAGATGAGCCTCCGTGTCCTTCAACCTCCACCCTCATCCAGCCTTGTAGCTGCTGTGAAGAAACACACACACCCCCACACACACATAGCCTTCGCCCCTTCTTGACCCCATGTTTTGTTCTGTGTTTTCAGCGAGCCTTCACACGAGTCTGAATGCGTTATATCAGTGTGTCAGAGAGGAGACTGTAGTACTGGACTCTCATTAACCTCCGTACCTCCTCTCTTCTCACCAAGTCTTCTTCATCAGCTCACCCAGGCCTGAAGTGACACCCGGGCCTCTGGAGTGTCAGTAGCGATAAAGACGCTGCCACTTCAACGTTTTAATTGGAACTTCTGCTGTTGACGTGTGAACAGCTGTAGGACGGAGAAGGGCAGATCTATCATGGCCGCCCTCCACAGACCGCCCGGGGTCAAATGGCAGCAGTTACTGTGGCAGGAAAAACCCCAACGCCCCGGTTTATTTATGATTGTGTCGCTCCACCCTACATCTGCATATTCACGCCTGGCGCAGAAATGAGGGAGGAAGAGAAAGAGCATCTGGAGGAGCGTGAGGGGTGGGCTGGAGGAAGGGGAGTGACCGGCGAAGGACATGTTTATACACTCGATGCAGAGTTCACACACTCGCACTCAGTCGATACACACACGCAGACACAAATCCATTATTCATTTCACAATGACTCATTGTTCGCCCTGTGGCTCCTGGCGGTAGTGCGGCGCCTGGCTGAGGGGGGGGGGCTTTTTTAATTAATGCAGATTGTGCAAGAAAACAAAAATAACATATTTACTCTGACACCTCAGATTACTGGAGTGCAGGCGTGAAACTGCTGGTGGCGAAATGTGGTGTTTGACTTTCATAACCCCGAACGCTCAAGACGGTGAGTATATATATATATATACACAGTCACAATATACTGAGGATTCACAAAGGTAATATTCAAAGATATTATATTAGATATATTCAAATATTATATAATATTTAAAAAACAGTTTTCAGTGCACACACACACACACACACACACACACACACACACACACACACACACACACAGACACACACACACACACACATGTATTATGTTAATATGTAAAATAAATCTCTCAAGCTTTACAAATATATTTCTGATCCACTCACAGAGAGGCGAAGTCCCTCCCTTTCCTCCATTTCGGAAAAAGTATGCATTGAAGTCGATGGAGAGAGAAACGTTATCTTTCGATCCCGTTTGAATTGTGCCACGTATTACACACATGATGTTTCTCAATTTAAAAGATAATTTTACAAGTCAAAAAAATAGAAATGTGTCGTAAAACTGTGAAGTAACACTTGAACTACATCTCCCATCATGCACCACACACCCAGACGGCCGTCACGTTGAACATTTCACTTCTTTCTCTCAGAACGAGGCGGAAAGTATTCAAAGAGGTGGAAATCACTCCGAGTCTGGGCGCGTTGAGAGCTGTGCACACACACGGGGAGTGAGTCGGTTCCTGAGAGCCAGCATGCGGGACCGGGACTCTGGGAGTTGTAGTCTTTCTAGTTGCGTGTTTTTCATGGTCTTTTATTTCAACAGTTTTACGACAAACTGTGACTTTTTCGACACGGAAATAATCTTTTAAATTGACAAACATCATGTGTGTAACTCGTGGCACAATTCAAACGGGATCGAAAGATAACGTTTCTCTCTCCATCGACTTCAATACATACTTTTTCAGAAATAAGGTCCCATGGTGAGTAGACGGGCGGGACTTCGCCTCTCGATACACATTTCTTGTTTTATATAAATGTAATACATATTATGTGTTTTAAAGGGTTTTCATTAAAAAACAAACATATTTGGAGTCTGTTATATATTAACAAACCATTGAGCCTGCATTTAAAACCTGAATACATTCATTTGAAATACTGAAACTTTATCCAAACTTTCTTTCCACGTATAATTGTTTTGGTAGGATTTGTAAAATAACTTTATGGAGCGATACATTTATATATAAATACTGGTTGCATTTATTTATGTTGAGGACTGATCTGATCCCCTGTGTGTGTTGGTTTGAGTGAACAGCCAGGGGTGTCAAACTCAAGGCCCGGGGGCCAAATCCGGCCCGCGACTTCATTTTATGTGGCCCCACAAGAGCTTGCAAAGAATATGATTTTATTATACGGTTACATGCTACTTTACAGAGGCACGTTGCCCATAAACTACATGTCCCACAATGCATCTGAAATTTGACTTTTCTCTCAGAATTTGACTTCAAATTCAAAATGTGGCTTCTCTTTATAAATCAATTTGTGACATTCTCACTGAAGAGACTTCTGCTTTCAGACGTAGTTAATTATGAAGGTATTACCCTATCTGATAATAATCCAATGCTGAGGCAATAATGTAATGTATAATACATTAAATATTAAATATTTATACATGTATTTTTATATAGTCTTAAAGTTACAACCGGCCCTTTGAGTGCAACCAGAATGCGAATGTGGCCCGCAATGAAATTGAGTTTGACACCCCTGAGCTAAGCTATATTCAGGACGCTTGACACCCGCCAGTGGCTGTAATTCACCTGAAGCTGCCTTTCCTCTCTGATGCCGATCCCGCCTTGTCACTCAGCGTACAGACATGATAGGTTCAAAGCTAACAAGGCTCACATGAGCAAAAGCAAAGCGTCGCGCCATGTTGTCTTATAAGAGAAAAAATAATTCTCCTCGAGCTGTCCTCCTGAGATACGATCTGATTTTAATGAGCGCGCCGAATGTCAATGGAAGCGTTGCACGTGTTTACCTGTTACACGGCATCGACAACGTGCAGACAGATTGGACCAGAGATCATTATGGAGTCGGGATCAGGTTCACACATGCGTGCACACGCTCACATATTGGACACAAAGGTATCATTACTAGAGACGTAGCCAAAGAGCTAGGTGGGCTACATCTTCTCATTCAAATATGTGATACAGGCTTTGCATGCTATTAGATAGCAATCTAAATAGCATTTACATATCATTTATGTCTATTACCTTCTTTCTGAAGAGTGCTGTCAGCACTGGGTGCATATTAAAGCTCATTTTCATTCCACTAGCCAGCATGGGTTCCTCTCCCAAACTTGCAAATGAATGCAAATCTGGGTTTCCTCCTGAGACGGTGTGAAAGCTAGTAGTTATAGGAAATGTGTGTGAGATTTGGAGAGACACTATTTGATCAGGATATGATGTCTTATTTGATTTTGGGCTTTGGTCAAGGAAATATCACTGGCTTGGATGTTTCATGCTGGGGTCTGGAGTCGTGATGTGTGTGGTATCGTTCACTCGGTAAAGGTGAACATGATATTGTTGAAAACAGAGCCCGTAAGCAGGTGGGCTAAGTGTTTCTCTGCCACACTTCCCATGAATGAAAACACAACTTTTTCCAACTAAAGTGCATGCGAGTACTGACTACTTGAGAGTCAGATTAAGTCGGTGATAAAAACGAGCTTTTATCACCTGAGGCAGCTAGCCAAAGTAAAACCTTTTCTCTCCAGACAGCAGTTTGAGACAGTAATCCAGGCCTTTGTCACCACCCGGCTGGACTACTGTAACTCTCTCTCCGTGGGGGTCGGCGGGTCCTCGCTCGCACGACTGCAGCCGGTGCAAAACGCCGCAGCAAGGCTCTTAACTGGCACACGGAAGTTTGACCACATCTCCCCTGTTGTAGCTTCTCTCCACTGGCTGCCCATTTATTTTAGGATCCATTTTAAAATTATTTTATTTACTTTTAAATCCCTAAATGGCATGACCCCACCATACCTTGCTGAGCTGCTACACGCCGACCCGCCCTCTCAGGTCAGCGGACCAACTGCTCCTGAACGTGCCTAAAGCCAGGTCAAAGGTCAGAGGGGACGTTGCTTCTCTGTAGCGGCTCCCAAACTGTGGGACGCTCGGCCCCTGGAGATCAGACAGGCCTCCACACCGCCTGCTTTTAAATCGCTTCTTAAAACCCACCTCTTCTCCTCAGCGTTTTAACATTTGGCGTTTCAACATCTTTTAGAGTTGCTTTTTTTAATTTAAATAGTTTTTTGTTTTTACTTGTACTTGTTTTATGGTGTGTGAGCGGAGCTGGGTTTCATCTATTTACCTGTACGGCACTTTGGTCTGGAGGTTTAAAGTGCTTTATAAGTAAAGTTGTATTGTATTGTATTGTATGCAGTGTGAAGGGTCGACTAAACACAATTATGAACCTGTAAATGAGCATGAAGACGGCCCCTTTAAACACGTTGTCGTCTTGTTGCCTGCTCGTTCAACACAACTTTATTCAGCGGCCCATCGTCTGAAAACACCGTTAATTAGCGCGAGCCAGAATAATTGCATTAACATAATGCCTTTGAACGATCATTACCAAAAATGGTGGCGATAATAAAGCAATTACTATTTTTGAGACAGCAATTAGCCCGGCACCTTTCGTGGAAGCCATAATTACCAGAGGAACATGGACGGATGCTCGTGTGTGGAGGAAGCGAAGTGAAGAAGACGAAGATGGGCGAGATAGGCTGTCAGAGAGAGAATCACTCTGAGGACGCAATCCCACTCCGACACATCCCCGATAAACCCTCCAGAGCGGCTCCGGCTATAGCCTCTGTCCACACACAGATTTCAATGTTGTTTTGCACACATCTCTCCATTATGAGAGCTTTTTTTGGTAACGCAGGAGATGTTGAAATGAGTGAGATGGAAGGAGCGAGGCAGGCGTATATGGAGGAAGAATGAGAAAGAGAGATTGGTTTTCATGCCTGGTAGTCAGCGAGCCTGTAAATCTCCCAGGAGCGTAGTGGAAGACAGCAGAAGGTTGATAGTCATCCATCACTCCTGACAACCCACTGCTCGGGAAGGGCCTGACAGCACAGAGAGAGAGGGGGGAGGTGGGGGAGACAAAACACAAGACGAAAGATAGATAGAAAGAGATGCTGCCTGCAGAATGAGCAAATGAACTCTTCCATGTTTAAAGCAGAAGGCGAGGGGGAGAAAGAAGGTGAGGAGGAGGGGGAGAAAGAAGGTGAGGAGGGGGAGGAGGAGGAGGGGAGCAGTTGGCTGTTCATCCCTCACTGAGCCCCGGTGGTGCTGAAAGACGCTCGATTGGCTGCACCTAGCTGTGTCCGTCGCAGAAGCAAAGTGTGGGGCTCTTAAAGGTCTCCTATCATGCACTTCCTGATGTCTTCTCCACATCACCACGTGTCCCCGGTGTGTCCCCGGTGTGTCCCCGGTGTGTCCCCGGTGTGTCCCCGGTGTGTCCCCGGTGTGTCGGGGAACTCACGCAGCGTCAGACATAAAACCCTCTCTCTTTTCCTCCGTACCCAAATCTCTAAAAATGGGGGAACAACGGAGCTGATCCAGATTTGCGTCCGATACGATGTAATATCTGAAATGTGGGCGGGCTTTACGCCCACGGGCCTATCACGGTTCAAGGTTCTTTATTGTCAAACTAACATAGCTACAGGGTAATTATGTCGTTGAAGATCTTAGGTCACAGGCTTCTCCAACAATGCAACACAACAACACAGATAAGCAGACAATATTAACCAATATTAAAATATACTATATCAAAGGTAATACAAAAAGACACATGCTTTTTTTAAAGTGAGAGTGGAATAGTGCAGTACGAGTCTATATACAAGTTATTGGAATGATATATGAGATAATAGATAAATAATTACTAAGTAGCAGATGAATGTTATGAAATGTGTTTAACAGTCGTATTGCCTCTATTTAAAATACTCATTAAGTTGATTGTACTAACTTGATTTTAAATATTTAAGTAGATCCTATAACAACACAATAACACAGATAAACAGACAATATTAAAACGATATTAAATCAGAAACAATGCGCGACGTTTTGGACGTAATATGGTCTTTGTTTACATTAGCATGCTAACACTCAGAGCTAACCTGTGCTGGAGAGCATGTGTGTGAAGAAGCAGGAAGTAGAAAGGAACTCACCTTGTGGTGTAACCGGCAAGAGAGAAAGCCTTTGAGCTCCAGACTGTTTCAGAGAGGATCCTTGATGTGGTTTTGAACGTGATATGGCGTTTCATCACGGCAGCATTTAGCTGAGTATCTGGGTAGAGTTCTCCTGATCAGATACTCAGCATAAGCCCCTCCCCCCTATTTTTTTTTAAGCTTTAGACCCAGAGTCAGCACTTCTCTAACAGGGCTGAAATAGAGGGGGATGAGGGATGTCTGAAATGCATGATCGGTTTGCTATTTTGAGCAAAACACATATTTTTATATATCTGCGACCCATAATATATGCCTAAAGATAGCGTGATAGGAAACCCTTTAATCTGTCTTATTTTTTAAAGTAGTGTTTCCTTTCCTCTTTTTAAGCTTCACCTGGTTGCCAACGACGATGAATTACCTTCAACTTATCTTATGACATGTGTATATGTCGAGCAAGTTTCACCATACTCGTCATTTGCCACAGTGAACACCTTTCTAACGTAGCATGGTGCCGGTTGAATCGTGTTTGTGAAGACAGTATCCACTCGTAGCAAGTAAAGCAGGATTGACCTTCTGGTTCAATTATGCTTCGGAGATTCCAACATGTTGTTATGCCAACATTGTGATCTTGTTTTGTTTAATCTTCACCAAAGGGCCGTGCTGGCTTTGATCTCCGTTGTCAATCTTGAGATCTACCCTCGCTTGGAAAATAATGCCCACTAATATAATCTAGACAGGAATACCATTTCCCGACAACAAAGAATAAACTGTCGATTGTAGAAGTTGCTTTTAACGGGCTTGCAGGACTACTGTTCTTCCTAAGGAGAGGGTTCAAGGCGTTGTTAATTGGTGTTGGTTAAAAATAATGATGATCACTTCCCTCCCTTTGCTGTATCCCACTGGGTTTTGTCCAGTTTGTCTGGTGTTGCAAGCTGCTCTACTTTTCCACAGCCAGGCTCTAGCATGGGAGCAAATTGTGCAATTTAAAAAATATGTTAGGACTCTTCGTTCCTTATTAACGTTGTCAAAACACACATATGAAAAAGTAGCCTGTGAAAAATAAGATGCATACGATTTAGTGGGCTACATCTGTGTCAATCCACTGTTAGGTAAATATTAGTATTGGATGAGACTCTGTCATGACCCGAAAGAACGAGACCGCGGATATAAGCGGTCGAGATGGGTTTTCTCCGCAGGGTGGCTGGTGTCTCCCTTAGGGATAAGGTGAGAAGTTCGGTCGTGAGGGAGGGACTCGGAGTTGAGCCGCTCCTCCTTCGCGTCGAAAGGAGCCAGTTGAGGTGGTTCGGGCACCAAGTTAGGATGCCACCTGGGCGCCTCCCTAGGGAGGTGTTCCAGGCACGTCCAGCTGGGAGGAGACTGAGGGGTAGACCTAGGACCAGGTGGAGGGATTATATCTCTTCGCTGGCCTGGGAGCGCCTTGGGACCCCCCAGTCAGAGCTGGTTGATGAGGGGAAAGGAAGGTTTGGGGCTCTCTGCTGGAGCTGCTACCCCCGAGACCCGACCACGGATACGCGGGGAGAAGATGGATGGATGGATGGATGGATGGATGGATGGATGGATGGTTGGATGGATGGATGGATGGATGGACGGTTGGATGGTTGGATGGATGGATGGATGGATAGATGGTTGGATGGATGGTTGGATGGATGGATGGATGGTTGGATGGTTGGATGGATGGTTGGATGGATGGATGGATGGATGGTTGGATGGATGGATAGATGGATGATGGATGGATGGTTGGATGGATGGTTGGATGGATGGATGGGTGGTTGGATGGATGGATGGATGGTTGGATGGATGGATGGATGGTTGGATGGATGGATGGATGGTTGGATGGATGGTTGGATGGATGGTTGGATAGATGGATGGATGGATGGTTGGATGGATGGTTGGATGGATGGTTGGATGGATGGATGGATGGTTGGATGGTTGGATGGATGGATGGATGGTTGGATGGATGGATGGATGGTTGGATGGTTGGATGGATGGTTGGATGGATGGATGGATGGTTGGATAGATGGATGGATGGATGGATGGTTGGATGGATGGATGGATGGATGGATGAGACTCTGCAGCGTATATTTAATATAAAATAACAAAAATCAGGGCCAAAACATCTAAATCTGGACAACCCTACCATGCCTCTATATCAGTGCTTCTCAAAGTGTGGTCCGCGTGAGCGCCCCCTCGTGGTCCGTGAGTATATTAGTAACATTTCACATTTGAAACATTTAAGTTTTCCACACTCTCGCGGGAATATCTCCGCAATGGGGGGGGGATGTGTGTGTGTGTGTGTGTGTTGTGTGTGTGTGTGTGTGTATATGATGTGTGTGTGTGTATGTATGTGTGTGTGTGTGTGCGTGTGCGTGTGTGCGTGTGTGTGTGTGTGGCTTTAACTGTAGGTAAGGGCAGCGTGGTAATAAAAGGGGATGCAGTTGAAAGAACAGAGCGGCTTATATCCAGGGAGCTGTCCAAACACCCTGTCAATTAATAAACCACACTACAGCAACCCGAGTCCCTGTACATCTGACAATTTGTGGCTAGCTGACCATGACGCATTCTACACATATCGACAGGGAAAAGAGCAACCGCTGCACACATGAACACACGTTATCGAATCCCAACATGGAAACACGCGTGATCCCATTAACATGTTGCCATGGTTCTGCACGTGGCTCGGTAATTAAATCAAGAAAGGCTTCCGCAGAAGTGAAGCAATGTTTATTTCCACAACTAGTTCATTGCGTTAGCTGTAAATGGTACTTCCGTAGTGTGTGTGTGTGTGTGTGTGTGTGTGTGTGTGTGTGTGTGTGTGTGTGTGACCTCCATCAGTCTCTGGAGGGTATTGGCCCTTTCTGTCACTCAGTGTGCGAGAGGCCCTAATTAAAGAAGTTCCCGTTGTACATCGCCTTACAATGGAACGAAGAGATTGCCTTTGCACTCGGTGCCCGACACAGACACGTCCTCCTCCTCAGCTGGAATAAAAGAGTCGGATACAGAAAGCCACGAATGCCGAAACCAAACAAAAGCGCTTTAAAACACTGTCGCCGAGCGATCTGATATCTCTGGGAGCAGCACTGCTTTGAATACATCTATCGCCGTGGAGAAGGAAATTAAAAGCTGACATTTAAGAGGCTGCTGCCGGGACGCGTGGCCCCCAGGATCAATAGCTATGCATCTCACAACGTCCCCCGCATATTAGCTCGCTTTTCCACGGGGCATCTCGAGTACAAACAAACCAGGACTTCTGTCGGAATATCCCGTGTTGTTTTGGCAGCTTACCTTCAGGTGTGTGTGTGTGTGTGTGTGTGGGCGCGTGCTACGTTACCTGTAATATGTTTAAAGGGGCCCATTCTCTTCTGCTTTCTTGTGTCAGCACCTTGAGTTTGACATTGGTCATTGGGGATTTCAACTGTCAACAACAACATCACACGGGAGAGAAGGTGGGAAGGTAAAAGCAGGAATTATATGTGAGATGTCATGTGTGTGTGTGTGTGTGTGTGTGTGTGTGTGTGTGTGTGTGTGTGTGTGTGTGTGTGTGTGTTCGGGGGGTACTTGTGTTAGTGACATTGTTGACACTTAGCTGTACCGGATGACATTGTGAGCAGTCTGTCAGGTTAGGTAGAGCAGACTGAACTCAAGGTCATGCATCCTGAAGGAGTCACGCCCTCTACCCCTATCTCACCACACACACACACACACACACCTTCCACCCCTCACACACAGGCCCGTGGTCTCCGCCACACACAGGGCTTCAGGCGGTCCCTCAGTGTGTCCCTGTCACCGCTCTGCCCCCTCTTGCCTTCCCGTGACCTTCCTCTCTGTCACCCAGCTTTACCCCAGCTGAGCCGCCCTGCTTTAGCCGGCCTTCGACATAACGCCACCCTGGGGAGACGCCTCAGACCCACCGAAAGGGTTTCTGCTTTTCACCGAATGTCAAAAAATAAGCATTTTATGTGAATGTTATTATAGAAAAGTGATCTGAAAGTCTTTTGGCAGGGCACAGGTGTGTACAGCAGGCCCTGGCTAGCGTCTCCAGACTCAAGGCTTGTATTGTTATCCGTACATAGCTACAGTGTAGATTTGTCAATGGAAATCTTAGGTTGGAGGAGCCTGTGACCTAAGACTTTCATTTTGACAACTTGAAACTGAGGTCACACCCTCCTCCGACAGGGCAACACAAGACAACAGATACAACAGTGCAAGTAGATACAATCAAATAGAATGGAAGCTTTAACGGGGCCTTTGTGGTTCCTATTTCCTGTGTGTGTGGTGGTGGAGGGGGGGGGGCTTTAGTTGTGTTAGCTACAGCTAAAAGTGGTACACACATGCCCATCTCACATCTGCTCTCTGATCACACGGAGAGTTGAAAGTAGCTACTGCCTGAGATCTCACGCTGTGGTTTTGTGAAGTGCGCTACGACCGACGTAGGGACGAAAGCTTTTAGGTGCGCTAACTTGGAGCCGTCTGCAAACAGAATGGAACCTGAGCGGTTTGGTTCCACTGCATGTTTGTAACGCTCGGATAGATGATAGATAAAAATGCCTCTCTACCAAGCTCCAAACTAAATTCAATATCTCAGAATGTTTAAAAGATATCAAAAGTAAAAGTCAAGTTTGAATAGCTGAAGGTCTTGTGGTCATTTGAAAGTTGGAATGAAGGGTCTGGCGGAAAGTATGTGGAAGGAGATGCATTTGGCGCAAAGTGTAGGAAAACAGGATTTGAAGGCATCTCCCATTGACTTCAATGTTAAAAAAATAGTTTAAAAAGCTGAATATTTCAAAAAGTATGAAATAGTTTGAAAAAGTTGAAGGTTTTCCATCGATTCCTGAACAGCATAACAAAAACAAACAGCATTCGCACTAATGACAATGCTGTTCTGTGCTTGCTAGTCATGTGTCCAGGGTTCTCCTCCCTTCCCCTTGTCTCGTAGGCTCAAGGCTGACTTTGGGATCCGATGTTGAGTCACAGGATCCAAAGACTCTCCTTGAATCTGTTAAACATCGGTAAAACGTCATGCGCAGCGTTGGCCGTGCACCTGTGAGTGAGCGGGTCTTCTGGACCCGGTGAGCGGGTTTTCTTGAAGTATCTTTGTATTTACATTTTTTATCATTTCATATTCCAGCTATTCCTCAAAAGCATGTTTTGGATGTCATGCCATTCACATTTGAAATTTACATTTTAAGAAATTGTAGTTTTACTTCCCCGAGCTTCCATAAGTGAGTCGAAAATGAACCGCATGCATTTTCTATGGGAAAACGGTTTTTTTCAAAATGTAAAAAAAATGTCTAAAATTAGAAATAGTGAAAAATGTAATATAAAATATTTCTAGTGTGAACCTAAATATAATACTAAATATTATACAAGTGATTTTTCTTAACCAAAATGAAAACATTTGCATAAAAACACATTCTAATACGGGTCCGCTTGTGGAAGAGGGGGGTCCAGTCACTCGTGCGGTGTCAAACTCAAGGCCCGGGGGCCAAATCCGGCCCGCGACCTAATTTTATGCGGCCCGCAAGAGCTTGTAAAGAATATACTATACAATTGTTGTAATTGTTGAATATTTACTTTCAATTATTTGCCCTTCTGCTTTCAGACGTAGTTACTTAGGAAGATATTACCAGAACTGATAATAATCCAATGCAGAGCCAACAATGTAATATAATACATTATTTAATATATATTATATATTTACATATGTATATGTAATTAAAATTACAACCGGCCCTTTGAGTACAAACATAATGCTGATGTGGCCCGGGATGAAGTTGAGTTTGACGCCCCTGATCTAAGGGTTAAAGCAGCCTTTTCTTTGTGTGGTTCCCCTTCCTGTATCTGTGTCGGAGGGAGGGGGCTTCAGTTGGAGCTTTCTTAGCTACAGCTCACCCACTATCTTAAAAAGCCTCAATGGTAATAACTAAGTGACAGCTGCCTACAGGGATCCGTATCTACCTCCGACATTTCACTTTTAAATGGCACCTGCCAGGAAGTGCTGTGTGGAAGATGAACACTGTTCATGTATCTTGTTTATTGTTATTCTGGTACCAACACCAAGACTAAGGGGCACAGAGACGTTACGTTTCTGCGATGAGATTTAAATATCCTTTAATTTCCTTTTTATTCCTCCTCCTCATTATTAAGACGAACTCTTTAAAAGTGCTTTTGTTTAACATAATTGTTAAAATACTTGATTACATATATAGCTGCGGCTCCGTTTCAAGTGCTCAATATGCGACACACAGATCACTACACGAGTTAAACACGGGTTGCAAAAAGCTTCCATTACCTAAAGAATATTCCAAGGTGAGGATAAGTACTGTATAATTACGCACACCTCACCGCTCTAGGATTTCACATTAGCCGTAAATTATATGTATATGAAACGTGATGCATAATACATTAGCTATTCCGTTGTTGGTTGATAATGAGAACATTAGCACAAAGGTAGAATACTAAATGTGCATGTTTTTGTTTTTTAC
Organism: Champsocephalus esox; assembly: GCA_036324585.1. NCBI lineage: Eukaryota > Metazoa > Chordata > Actinopteri > Perciformes > Channichthyidae > Champsocephalus > Champsocephalus esox. The sequence goes on from CM070484.1 coordinate 43,232,302, forward strand.
ATTGTAAAAGCGTCGTTAAATAACTGCTGTAACACCGCTCAAATGTAGTTAAATATTCAACCTCTATTCGGTCTCTCTTTGTGTGTGTGTGTGTGTGTGTGTGTGTGTGTGTGTGTGTGTGTGTGTGTGTGTGTGTGTGTGTGTGTGTGTGTGTGTGTGTGTGTGTGTGTGTGTGTGTGTGTGTGTGTGTGTGTGTGTGTCCTAGCATTACTATACTTGCGGGGACCTAAATCTGTCTACATAGTCACGTGTGGGGACTCGCTTCCCTTATGGGGACAAATTGGAGGTCCCCATAAGGGGGATCATTAATTTTAGGTTGAAGACTGGTGGGTTAGGGTTAGGGTGCATGTGTTGGTTATGGTTAAGGTTAGGATAAGTCTCCAGGAAATGCATGTAAGTCAATGTAATGTCCCCTGAAGTGATGTATACATGGTATGTGTGTGTGT
>CM070484.1:43237747-43286863 GCA_036324585.1 Champsocephalus esox
AACCGCTTAGAGATGTCCCGCCCCTTAGCCTAAACAAAGGAATCCAATGGACGTGTTTCCGCAGCCTAAAGCACACACTACAGGAAATGGAAACTCCCAAAAAGCAGAGTCGGGCCTCTTTAAGGAAACACATGAGAAAGCAGCAGCTACTTCTCTTTAGATATTATATTACCTATTGTATGAGAATACTTTGAAGATGGCAGACACCACACTAAGAGATGTAGCCTTTTATCTTTAAAGAGGAACGTATTCCCCTGCTGTTCGGAGCTTGTTAGTCACTGTTCCAGCGTTCTTTTCCCTTCTCCTTGTCTCGTAGGTTCACCACTGACTTTTTGATCCGATGTTGAGTCACGAGATTCTCCTTTAATCCGTTAAACTTCAGTGAAACTTAAGAACCACGGAGACAGGCTGAGACTTCAACGCGCCGTATGCTTGCCTCCCACCTGTCAGCGTCCTCTGCATCTGTCCGCTGGGCGCAGTTCACTTGCTCTACCTCTCAGTAATGTCTGTCTGCCACCTCTATCCATCACTTTGTAATTATCTTCTGTCCCGGCCTGCTTTCCCTCTGCTTTACTGTCCGTCTCCCCCCTTTCTGTCGTCTTATTCTCTGCCTTGTTTTTCCCTTTCTTGCGTCACTGTCATCCGTACGGCCTCTGAGTTAAACAGGCCGCACAAATAGATTACAAACAGTGGGTGGAGTGAAGCTAAGGAGGAAGACAATCTGAATTTATGGTGGATAAAGAATGAGGAAGGAGGCTGTGAAAGGAAGCCAGTGGAGTCAGAGTGAGGCTGTATTTGCCTGAGGGGGAAAGGCTGAAAAGTAGCTCTCGCAACAGATGTGCGGGGCAGTAAAGTGTAATTGAAATGCCAGCCGCAATGGTCTTATCTCTCTGCTACAGGAGCCTGCTGCCAGTCTCAACATCAGTTAGATGTCATTTTACCTAAGTCTGAATCAGCTTGCCGCAATCCGCAATCCCCATTCCTCTGATGCTAGGCAGGAGAAAATGGATGAGGGGGGAGGAGAGGAGAAAGAAAAGGAGGGTGGGGAGTCTGTAATAGGATTTCAGGAGCACCCAGTTAACTTCCACCACCTGGACTTAGTTGGTAATTTGATATGCCCCATCAATAGGATTCATTTACTTCGCCGCAGTATTACCATTGCCATTTATTTGACTTTTTAAAAATTATATTTATTCATTTCTCTCTCTCTCTCTCTCTCTCTCCACATTTCCCTCCCGATCCTAATCGTGCATGCTGGAGGTTGGAGGAAGGAAAGGCTGTTCCTCGATATTTTTAGCTGAGAAAGAAAGTCCTTGGTCCAGTGGAGGTGACAGACGTCCGCCCTGCGCTCCAGGCGAGGCTTAATGTTTGGGGGTGTCTTCTCTCTGGGGAGGAGAGTAATGTCCTCGCAGGTTAGAGGCTGCCTTTTATCGGGAACTGTGTAACTGCAGCGTGGGCTCATCGGCATGACATTACAGCCGCCTTATCGGCTTACTGCTAAAGTTAAAGGGGACCTATCATGCAAAACGCACTTGTTGATGTCTTCTCTACATCAACATGTGTCCCCGGTGTGTCGGGGAACTCACGCAGCGTCAGGAAATAAAACCCTCTCTCTTTTCCCCCGTACCCAAATCTCTAAAAACGGCGAACAACGGAGCTGATCCAGAGTTTGCGTCCGATATGACGTCACATCTGAAATGTGGACTCACGGGCCAATCAGAAACGTTGCTATCAGAAACAATGCCAAACTGTTCTGGACGTAATATGGTCGGTGCTTACATTAGCATCGCTAACACTGAGAGCTAACCTGTGCTGGAGAGCATGTGTGTGAAGAAGCAGGAAGTAGAAAGGAACTCAGCTTGTGGTGTAACCGGCAAGAGAGAAAGCCTTTGAGCTCCAGACTGTTTCAGAGCCTTGATAATCCATGATATGGAGTTTCATCACGGCAGCATTTAGTTTAGACGGTAGCTGACGGGTCCCGTGTGAGCTCAGACCCGCTCCTCTTTAAAGCTTTATCCCCAAATCAGCACTTTAGAAACAGGAAGTGAAACAGAGGGATATGAAGCGTGGCTTGAACGATCTGTTTTGTATTTTAAGCAAAACTCTTCATAGACGTGTTTTTTATATATTTGTATATATCTGAGGCCTGTGCTACTGCCTACAAGTAGCACGATAGGTGAGCTTTAAAGTGTGGTGATTTGTCGGTGTTTTCAATGGTGACAACTTTTACCTCGGTCTGTAAAAAATGCCGCTCCAAAAACAAGTGAAACGATCGTAAAACAAGGTGTTTTCGTGTGTAATAAGTAAAACAATCGGCCAAAAGATGAAAATTAGCTCGATTTCTTGAAATACGATGGGATATTTAGATCAACCAGGATCAGGAAATGTTGTTAGAAAATAGGTGTTCTGTTTTCTGACGTTAGTTCGTGATTTCCCAATAAATCGTGAGATACAACTCCAAATGAGATGTTTAAGAGTCTTTAACTTAACAAGATACTTAAGATGCTTCGTCTAAAGCAAGACCCTGTTTCTTACTTCATTGTTGCTTCTTAAGTTATTAGATATTCTCCAGGGGGTCCGCGGGGTCTTATAAAGTATTAAAAGTTGATAAATCAATTTAGAGAAAATGAAGGATATTAAAAAGTATTAAACGGCATTTTCCAAGGTATTACATTTTGTATCTTGTTTTCAATAAGTATCTAAATGGTCCAGAGAGGTTGTGTTCTACAGTCTGCCTGAATGTAGTCATGGCGTAGGTGTGTAGTGTGATTCTGTGTAGTTTATTGATGGCATCCCGTTGGGTTTGACGTCGTCTGAACAGGACGTCGCGCGCTCACTGCTTGATAGCGCAAAGGTCCGTTTACGCCGGCCGCTAAGCAACATCGTTATGGGGAAATGCAAGTCTGCGTCCAAATGGTTGGAAGATAAGGAGGAAGGACAATCAATACTGTGTATAGTCAATGTGAGGTAAAGCGTGTCGCCAAGGTAACCGGTTAGAACTCCAAGTGGAGCTAAGGTCTTAAGATGTATGGGAAGGGTCTTAAAAAAGGTCTTACATCGACTTCAGGATTCCTGCTTAGACCCTGATATCAAGTTTAAAGACATATTCCGACTCGATATTAGACAAATACGCTTGGCAAGATATCGAGGTGTTGTCGTGTGAGCTTTCTCTGGACTTTCAGGGTTTACATTTGACAGCCACTCTCATGTGGAATTATATAATTATAAATAATCAAAGACAATTAATGGCTTTTTGGAACATGCTGTTTTGCCATAGCTTTTCAAATGCTCACATTTCGCTTGAATCTAATTAATTTGTCGAGATATAAAAGGTTCCCTGTGGTTTCTTGCAATTGAACGAAGTTGCACGCTAATGCATATCTGTGAGGCCTGACTGACTCGTGCTTTTTCTTTGTTTAAAAAACAAGGACATTTCATTTTAATACTTTATATACGTTTGCCAGCTCGCAGCCTCCTTTTACCCGTCAACAACTAAAAGTGCTGACAAAATGCAGACACCCATAAAAACTCTGATCCGGAGCCAGAAGTGATCAATCTCCACTGGATTTTATTTTTGTTGATTTTCATTTGTCTTCATTGTTTTTCAGAGAGTAATTTTCAACGTGGTCAACTTCTCCAAGACCAAGAGCCTGTACAGAGATGGCATGTCGCCCGTCGTCAAGTCTACCAGCCGGCCAAAATGGTAAGTGTCCAATAACAACATTTCTACGATTATTATATAGAAGAAGAAGAGGTACGCTTTGTACTTTATTATAATCATCTATATAATATGTCTTTGCTCTACTCTGCAAAACTTTTCTTCTATGCACAAGAGTAGACATTTCTATTTCCTACAGCACCTCTCTCTTATAACACACACACACACACACACACACACACACACACACACACACACACACACACACACACACACCCTAAAGACTGATACTTTAGATTTCCAGAGTGGATGCGTCCGGGCGCATTAGCATGTGATCCATTGGTTGCCAGTATGACGGCTGTCTGATGTAATAACGCTTGACTGATGGATGCAGCGGTGTGTGTGTGTGTGTGTGTGTGTGTGTGCGCGTGTGTGTGTGTGACTGTGAGTGTTTGAGTGCGTAGGTGTGGCGGGGGGGAGCGGGCCTGCTGAAGTGGGTCGAGACAGGGTGGCGTGATGAAGTGTTGCCGTCCAACAGGAGCCCTGACATCTGTCATCTGCTGATGGAGGGCATCCGCAGAAAGAGCCCGGCATCTGCCACCCTCAGCCATCTGCGCCTGCTAGCCTAGCGTAGCGTAGCATAGCATAGCGCCGGTCACAGGCTAATGGGAATAGACACCGGGCACGACACCGCAGACAGGAGAGATGAACTGCTGTCGGAGATACGGCACGGTGCAACATGACGCCGCTCGTCTCCGCTGACTCTGTTTTGTGGTGGAGTTGCAACTTTGCACTCCAGAGTTTCTGTCATGCTCCTGGAGGTCTGCTTTCTCACGCTGCCAGCCACTAGCTTGATAGTGACAGCCGTATATCCAAAGGGAAGCAGGGCACGTGCTGGCTGTAGAATAGCTCAGGTGAGGGGATAATGTGCAGCGAGGCATTAATGATAAAAGAATACGGACGGGGCGAGCAGGATCCCGATGTGAATCCAAGTCTATTCATTCATCGACTTTTCCACGAACCACTCGCATGCTTTTTGGGGTTTTCCCTTTCCTTTCCTCTAGTGTGTTATAGGTTTTAGTGCATGTCAATGGTCTGCAAAGTATACAATCCAGAGGGAAGTTTAGGCACCTGAAACGCCTCCATTGGACTCCTGTGTTTAGACCAAGGGGCGGGACATCTCTAAGCTGTTGACCAATCACAACAGAGCCGGCCAGCTAACCAATCAGAGCAGACTGGGCTCTGGTTTCAGACATAGGGTGAAAAGAGGTGCTGCAGCACAGGCAGTGTGAGATGAGAGGGATTAGTTGTAGCTATGAAAGGTGCTTTACAAATACAATGTATTAGTACTCTTATTTAACATGTCACAGGAGGCACAACATATGAACTTGAACATGGACTTAAGGGCTCCTCCAAACATGGTTCATACATATTAGCTTCAGTGTTGACTTCCTGTCTCTTTTGTGACGTACCGCTAAACTAAATTGTTGTGCTCGACAAATGTAAACGTACTTGCTTAGTGTTAGAGAATAATTCTGTCTTTACTCCTAAATATTTAAATATTTTCTGTGTGTTGACATTTACGACCAGCCCTGCTCCTTATCTTCCGTAAGGAATGTGATAATGCAGTCGTATGGTGATACTATAAGTTGTATGGCTTGACCTAGCGGACATAGGGGGGGTTACGACTGTGAGAACGCTGGCTTTCTAAGCTCCACAGATGGGAGAGACATCTCCTGTGTCTCCAGGTGTTTACGCCCATCCCCAATACGTGGGTTGGACTCTCTGTAAACTAGTTAAAGGGTCTACCAAGATGCGAGGCAGATCAGAATTGACATGGCAACTCACCCGTGCAGTCAGAACCTTTTTCCGTTGTGACTTGTGATGTGAATTCTCCGGCCGTATCCTTGACATCAAAGCTCCAGCTCTCCTCGTGTCTCTCTGAGTCCTGACTCTCCATCGCTGCAGACGTTTCCCTTACACTTAGCAGTGGTCTCGGAGCGAAAAAACAGTTTGAGAAAATGTAGCATTCATCTTCGCCGTGTAATAATGTCAGTTAAAATATGTTATGCCAGTAATTATTATCCCACGTTCTGAATGGATTTGACATCATCTTGACGGTGTTAATCTGAGCTTTGTTGGGTCACTTAGGTCCCAAAGCTTTTCTTAATACACTAATCGTGCACCCCTGGCCATGTTTATGTTTTGATAAGCTCTCATAAATAGGACTTTAAGTGACGGACACGGCAGGAGGCAACGTGGATGAGGCCTACTCCGATGAGCTCCCCAGGCGCACTGTTTTAACCGCCCTCTCAGCACTGTGCCATCTAAAAGGCATCCTGCACTTATGGAGCCGTTTCCAACCGTCTGGGGTTTCCAACACCACAGCTGACATTCTTTGTGTCCCCACGAAGTGGTCAAGATGCTTTTAACACAACCTCCTCTATTTGACTTTCCACCAGCACAACAAAGCGCAGACAGCTCCTAAAGTAGCAATCTTCTTTTTGACAGTTACAGATATGGAATAAATAAAAAAAGGCAGAGCGTGGAGAGCTTCGCCTGTCTGATCCGAACTCACACAGGACAGGATGAAGAAGGTACAGAGAGGGAGAGACGGGAAAAGAGAGGCAGGGAAAACAGACGGAGAGGGGGAAAGTACAAGAAGGAGAGATTACTGAAACAGGTAGACAGGGAGGAGAGAATGAGAGGGAGAGAGGGGGAGAGGTGGCTCCCCCACCACCCACCACCCCCGTCTGTATTTATCAAAAGCAGCGTCAGTATTAGCCCGGGAGTTGAAGCCGTTATCTCCCCGTGCAGGTGCCTCGTGTCCCGGGGCCGAGGCATCTCTGGGCGCCCGAGGCTCGGCTGGTCTCGGATAAACTGGGAGACAACTGGCAGATTACAGTCCTGCTACAGGTGGAGGGATCTGTCCTGCATCCCTTCCTTCATCCCTTCCTTGATCCCTTTTCCCTTCCACCGCTCACTCCACGACTCCTCGGGCCGTGAGACATCAGAGTCCACAGAGGCTAAGATGTAGCGTATCATCTGGCATTTAAAGGCAGCCACTGGTTACATGTTTGGTATATCATTTCATCTCGTCTTCCCTTTTGCTCCGTGTTCGGCCGTCGTCTTTCTTGCCACCCTCCATGTTTGCCCCTGAATTGTTTTGGTCCCGATCCTTCCTCGTGCTTGCTGGTTTGGTAATCTTTGTCATCGGCAAACGCCTTTTTGATTAAAGCTCGTTAAAAGTACCAGACCTTTTGACCTGCCTTACCCCAACATCCTGACAGTCCTCCATCCCTCCCTTCCTTGATCCCTTTTTCCTTCCATCACTCACTCCATGACTCCTGAGGCCATGAGAGTCCACAGAGGCTAAGATGTACCGTATCATCTGGCATTTAAACGCAGCCACTGGTTACATGTTGGGTTTATGACACATGATAGAAACCTAATTAAAATGGCCACCGTGGTTTGAAATGTGTGACAGATTATGTGAGCGCATACACTTCTTAAATGTGCGTCGAACACCAGGTTTACACATTTGCAATGCATTGGAAAGTGGTGGCAGGGCAACGCAAGTGTATTTATATAGCACCATTCAACACAATTCAAAGTGCTTTCCAAAAATGAAAGACATTAAGAACATTAAGAAATAGTGCAGCTATTAGGCAAAGATAATAAAACATGAATAACAGGTACATGAATAAAAGTGACGGTGCAGTGCGAGATGTGAATAGTTCAATTAAAAGCAGCAGCAGCAAGAACAGTCTTCAGCCTTCAATATTATTTTTCGGTGTGAATCCCATTCAATTATAGCTGTATCCTAAAAATATGAAATGGGCTCTCCCAGTGCATATGTGTGGAAAACAAGAATCCCACAAACAGAGAAAAGGAGTCCAGGTGTTTATGAGACAGAGGAAACCATATTTTCTCGTAGTGGTTTGTGGAAACAACGACCCCCCCCGATGACACTCTGTGCCAGCCAGGCTCCCTGCGGCCTGCTCGTTGTTAGACTGCTGGAGCAAAGGATTGCCCGGTATTCTTATTTTCCAAGATAAGCTAATTAGAAAGTCAGAGAGCGTGGTGTAATGCAGCTTTTGGGGGTGGGTTTGTGGGGGGGCTTTCATGAGGCTTAATGCATCGGCCAACAGATGCTTCACGAGATGTGGAGAGGAGGAGCAGGAGGAAAGGGCAGCATACCTTTAGCAATAATACGAAATAGGGTCCCAACTAACATCGTTATCAATTATTATGTATATGAGGAGCTGAATTAGTTAGTAGATGGTTCAGTTTGGGAAATGTTAAAGGATAGGGTTCATCTTAAGTTTACAACTGTCCAAAACGACGAAAAAAATATATTCAGGGTTGCAATAATTACACAGATTGGTTACTTGATTCTGATTGGTCAACTTGGACATTTAGGAGGCTGTTAATTCTCACTAACAGACCGCTTGCTAAGGAGGATTATGGGATGTACTGTGTATTGGTGGAAAGCACTAAACGTTGGATTCATGACGGCCGAATTATTGCCAGTAGAGAAAAGAAAAAGCCTAATAGAGAAGGAAAGAGGTAGTAAGGAAGTAAGGGAACATCAGAAGACGACAGACAGGAAGTAAGGGAACATCAGAAGACGACAGACAGGAAGTAAACTCAAACATAAACACATGGGCTCTTAAGACCATGATGCAATCAATTTACCTTTAAGCAACATCCTTATTAACATTTGTTTCTTTATGTGAATGTAAATCAAACCCAATTTAACCGTTACTGTTCCTTTAACCTCCCAAGTTAAAACACACATCTGAACATAACATTTCCATGCCTATTAGGTCTGTGATTTATAACGAATTGGAAATGTTCTGATGAGTCGTGCCTCTTTTAATTAACTCCACTTCTCCGTCAGTCGGTGGAGGTGTGTGGTTAAAAATAGCTGCACCTCTAACCGAGCTAGCAGATGAACAGTCGGAGGAAACGGGTTGCCAAACGCTGCTTCCAAACTTACAGCCAGCCAACCTTCATCAAGGGTACACACTTTTTCCTTTTTTTTATGTATGGAAAAACAGAATAGAAAAGTGCTTTTTAAAAATCCAACTTAGTCAGAAAAGCAGACAGACAATCAGTCGTCAGTGCGATGTTGCTTTCCTACCAAAATCCCGCCTGTGATGCAACACATAGAGGTATTCTATTTGGAGACGTCTGCCTCTCCATGGCGAGGCGTGTTGGCAGTAATTGTTCTGTCAATCAGCCCAGCATCCCCTGCCACTTGTTAAGCTCTGCAGAGGGCGATGGGTAATACCTCAAATACCTGTACTTTCTACTTCTTACATGTTGAACTCAAATACCTGTACTTTCTACTTCTTACATGTTGAACCCAAATATCTGTACTTTCTACTTCTTACATGTTGAACTCAAATACCTGTACTTTCTACTTCTTACATGTTGAACTCAAATACCTGTACTTTCTACTTCTTACATGTTGAACTCAAATACCTGTACTTTCTACTTCTCACATGTTGAACTCAAATACCTGTACTTTCTACTTCTTACATGTTGAACCCAAATACCTGTACTTTCTACTTCTTACATGTTGAACCCAAATACCTGTACTTTCTACTTCTCACATGTTGAACTCAAATACCTGTACTTTCTACTTCTTACATGTTGAACTCAAATACCTGTACTTTCTACTTCTTACATGTTGAACACAAATACCTGTACTTTCTACTTCTTACATGTTGAACCCAAATACCTGTACTTTCTACTTCTTACATGTTGAACACAAATACCTGTACTTTCTACTTCTTACATGTTGAACCCAAATACCTGTACTTTCTACTTCTTACATGTTGAACACAAATACCTGTACTTTCTACTTCTCACATGTTGAACTCAAATACCTGTACTTTCTACTTCTTACATGTTGAACCCAAATACCTGTACTTTCTACTTCTTACATGTTGAACCCAAATACCTGTACTTTCTACTTCTCACATGTTGAACACAAATACCTGTACTTTCTACTTCTTACATGTTGAACTCAAATACCTGTACTTTCTACTTCTTACATGTTGAACACAAATACCTGTACTTTCTACTTCTTACATGTTGAACACAAATACCTGTACTTTCTACTTCTCACATGTTGAACCCAAATACCTGTACTTTCTACTTCTCACATGTTGAACACAAATACCTGTACTTTCTACTTCTTACATGTTGAACCCAAATACCTGTACTTTCTACTTCTTACATGTTGAACACAAATACCTGTACTTTCTACTTCTTACATGTTGAACCCAAATACCTGTACTTTCTACTTCTCACATGTTGAACTCAAATACCTGTACTTTCTACTTCTTACATGTTGAACCCAAATACCTGTACTTTCTACTTCTTACATGTTGAACCCAAATACCTGTACTTTCTACTTCTTACATGTTGAACTCAAATACCTGTACTTTCTACTTCTTACATGTTGAACTCAAATACCTGTACTTTCTACTTCTCACATGTTGAACTCAAATACCTGTACTTTCTACTTCTTACATGTTGAACTCAAATACCTGTACTTTCTACTTCTTACATGTTGAACTCAAATACCTGTACTTTCTACTTCTCACATGTTGAACACAAATACCTGTACTTTCTACTTCTCGCATGTTGAACTCAAATACCTGTACTTTCTACTTCTTACATGTTGAACCCAAATACCTGTACTTTCTACTTCTTACATGTTGAACCCAAATACCTGTACTTTCTACTTCTCACATGTTGAACTCAAATACTGGTACTTTCTACTTCTTACATGTTGAACACAAATACCTGTACTTTCTACTTCTTACATGTTGAACCCAAATACCTGTACTTTCTACTTCTTACATGTTGAACCCAAATACCTGTACTTTCTACACGCTCCGTGTATCCATCACTTCCTGGTCTTCTCTAAAGAAGAGGGACCAATGGAAACGTTGTCATGTTGCCGTTGGTCACCATGGAAACATTCATTAGCTAACAATAACATTATTGTTCTATTGATATAAAGGGAGGTCAGGTACTCTTTAAAGCAGCTGCTAGCTATGGGTACTTTTTACTGAAGTACACTTCAAAGCCTCTTTACTTTTACTTGAGTAAAGAAGTTTAGTCAGTACTTCGACTTTACCAGTACTTTCAAACACGAGTATCTGTACTTCTACTTGAGTAAAGGATGTGTGTACTTTTGCCATCTTTGCAGACTGAAAAAGTTGTGCGAGCGCTACAGCGGACCTCCTTGACTCCTCCCTCCTTGACTCCTCCCTCCTTGACTCCTCCCTCCTTGACTCCCTCCTTGACTCCTCCCCTTGACTCCTTCTCACCGTCCTCTTCCCTCTCTCCTCCTCCTCCTCCTCCTGCTGCCATGTGGCATGCCTTTTAATAATAGAGACTTTTTAATTGTCGACAAATGAAGAGTGATGTAAAATAGCTAATAGCTTGTGCTAATTAATAGGGGAATTGAACGCTTGTTAATTAAGGGCAAACAGGACAAGGACCGGCTCGGGTAATTTGAGCAATAAAACCGAGACTAACGATTCATTTCCAAACAGACTCGCTTCATAAAAACATCAAGCGACCCCCAGTTTGCTGTTTGAGAACAATTGCAGCCCCCTACCTGGATGTGTTGTACTAATACAATGTCACCTAACCAGACTCACACACACACACACGCACTCACGCACGCACACACACACACCATGTATACATCACTTCAGGGGACATTACATTGACTTACATGCATTTCCTGGAGATTTATCCTAACCTTAACCATAACCAACACATGCCTAACCCTAACCCTTAATCTTAATCAAGTCTTCACCCTAAAATTAATGAAGCCCCTTATGTGGACCTCCATTTTGTCCCCATAAGGGAGACGAGTCCCCACACGTGACTGTGTAAACAGATTTAGGTCCCCACAAGTATAGTAATGCCACACACACACACACACACACACACACACACACACACACACACACACTGGTGGAGACATATTCAAATAAGAGTAAAGATCCTGCTTTTGAAATTGCATTCAAGCAAAAGAACAAAAGTATTACCGTCCAAAGATACTTCAGGTACAAAAAGTCAAAGTACTGATTATACAGAATGGACTTTTTTAGACGAGGAAAAGATGGAGATGATTTGAATTATTGTATAAAGGTACATTATGGAATACTGCTGAGTAGCTTGATTTACAATGTTCAGTATTCTTAATTTTGTCCCCTGGGAGAATGCATATTTAAACAAACATTAGACCTTAAAGGGAAATGTCCACATTCTGCAATAAATAACAACAATTATATATTACAAATGTGTGTATTCAGATATTTCCTGGGGTGAATTATAACTAATAAAGATATGTATGCAGAATTGCACAGTTAGGGTTAAAAGTAAAGATCTAGTTTGTACATACGGTGGCCAACAGGTGCAAATGTGCTGCACTTTGAGAAAATATGCAAATATAAAAACACAAATGTTAACCAGCAGTGTGTGTTAGTGTCGTCAACTCGGTGAGGATGTATCTTCATTTGTGCTTCGGCACATTTGTTTTTGTTTATTTGCATTGTTTTTGTAACGCGTTTCCACCTGTCGGCCGCCGTAGGCTCATTCCACCTCAGACACACGGAGGAAATGTAAAGCCTTGCTTCCTACATAGAACTCCCCACAGATAGTATGCAACGAAACAAATCACCACGATGTAATGTCTTCTGAATGTAATAACAAAAACGACTTGCTCGAAAGTCTCAGCGGCATCATCCAGTGTCTGAGATATCTGTTTAGTGTGGAAACCATATATTAAAATGAATAAATTCCCCTTGTACTTAACTTATATTGCAACCAATTTGACGTAGATATTCAGTGTGGGAGTGTCTCACCTCTTTCCCGCTCTGCTCGTCTCCCTGCAGTCGCACTCGTTCGACTCGAGGCTGAAGGAAAGAAATGGATTTGGAGGCTCAACATGCACGCTCTTCCTCGAGAGACCGAGTAGCTGTACTGCCATGTTTTACTGTAACATCATTTCCCCTATACTTCGCCCGCGGCCTGGATCTCGGTGTTTAATTTAAAACACAAGCTGTATTTCTCCACCTTCTTTCTCTCCACCCGATTTGAAGTGGGCACTGTAGCAATCACTCCGCAGACAGGCTATGGGTTTCATAAGATTACGAAAATGTTATATATGATGTTTGGCGCTCTGTCAACAACGTCTGCGCGATAAGGGAGACGGACAACATCTTTTAATAAAAAGCAAGCGCGGGAGAAAGTGAGAGACACGCACACACATAATTATCCGTCACCGTGCCGACCGCCAAGAGGAGATGGAGTGATGAGTGAATCTGAGTGAATATTTGGAAGGGGTAAAAGAGAATACTTGTCGCTAGCCAAACCGTGGAGTGGAGTTCGTGTTCGGGGAAGAAGACGACCTTTCCAGTTGCCTTTAAAGAAACTCGAGAGAGGGAAAGTGATCTCAAAGCTCTGTTTTATTTGATGAGATGGCAACTCCCGCCATTTCCACTTTCCCTATTCCACCAGGGAGTCTTCTGCGTAGGACACACCGGAGAGGAAGAGAGGGAAGGAGAGTCCGACACACTCAGCGTCCTTGTTCACGGAAACTCATTTGCATGCTGCCAAAGGAAGGGACAGAGGGATGTGGGAGACATAACGGGACAACATGTAGCCAATAGATTAATACTCTTCTAGATGAGGATAAGGATGTGCGGGAATGTGTGTGTGTGTGTGTGGTCTAGTATTACTATACTTGTGGGGACCTACATCTGTTTACATAGTCACGTGTGGGGACTCGCTTCCCTTATGGGGACAAATTGGAGGTCCCCATAAGGGGGATCATTAATTTTAGGGTGAAGACTTGGTTAGGTTTAGGGTTAGGGTTAGGCATGTGTTGGTTATGGTTAAGGTTAGGATAAGTCTCCAGGAAATACATGTAAGTCAATGTAACGTCCCCTGAAGTGATGTAGACATAGTGTGTGTGTGTGTGTGTGTGTGTGTGTGTGTGTGTGTGTGTGTGTGTGTGTGTGTGTGTGTGTGTGTGTGTGTGTGTGTGTGTGTGTGTGTGTGTGTGTGTGTGTGTGTGTGTGTGTGTGTGTGTGTGTGTGTGTGTGTGTGTGTGTGTGTGTGTGTGTGTGTGTGTGTGTGTGTGTGTGTGTGTGTGTGTGTGTGTGTGTGCAGAGAAAGGGGTTGGGAAAAGGGGGGGGGGCGGTAAGGGGGGATTGCGACAGGGAGCCAGCTTGCTCCCGGCTCTCCATTCAACCCACAAATGACTTACCTGGACAGTTTTATGTTTGCCTGGAGGAGAATTAAAAAGGCACTTCATTTCCTCTTTCACAGGCTGGGTACGCATGTCAGCGCGGCCCCCCCCTGAAAGCGCTCGAGTCTAAATGCTTTTGTCAGGGGAGATTTGGTAGATTGTAGCCGGCAGAGGTACAAATTGGTTGTGTCATCTTGTAATGAACTAGGTGAGGCGTTGCAGTTTTCCTGCAGCCAGCAGTCCCCTGATTGCTGTCCTGTAAGTCAGCGGCTGCTTTTAGAAATGCAGGCGGAGGACCTCACCTTCACCCCTCTTTGTTCAGCCTGATCTCGTGGACATTGCAAAATGTTTTGTCGTCGTAAGCCCAGTGTGACACGAGGAGAAATCTCGTCCTGAACTATTTTTTATTCACGCCGGCTCCCGGATTTACATATCAGATATATCAGCCGAGCCTGCAGGATGTGCAGAACGCAGCGAGGGGGGGGTTCGGGTGTGGAGGCTGGGCTACAGTCTGTCTGAGGCTTATTGGTTGTGCTCAGCGCGATGGAGACTTGACCCCCTGACTCCCACTGAAGGATTATGGGTATCTCAGCAATTCCACAAAGCCATGTCGTCAGGTGTTTACGGGACATATTAGGACACTCTGTAGACTGGTTGATATCTGCATTCTGCCCATCGTGTGTGTGTGTGTGTGTGTGTGTGTGTGCGCGTGCGTGCGTGCGTGCGTGCGTGTGTGTGTGGACTAGCATTACTATACTTGTGGGGACCTACATCTGTTTACACAGTCACGTGTGGGGACTCGCCTCCTTTATGGGGACAAAATGGAGGTCCCCATAAGGGGGTTCATTAAAGTTGGGGTGAAGACTTGGTTAGGTTAAGGGTTAGGGTTAGGCATGTGTTGGTTAGGGTTAAGGTTAGGATAAGTCTCCAGGAAATGCATGAAAGTCAATGTAATGTCCCCTGAAGGGATGTATACATGGTATCTGTGTGTGTGTGTGTGGTGTGTGTGTGTGTGGTGTGTGTGTGTGTGTGTGTGTGTGTGTGTGTGTGTGTGTCAACAGTGCTGTGGTTCCAGCCCACAAACATAATTTCTTTGCATTCATTTTTCTTTTTATGAAACCCGAATAGTCCGAGTAGAAACACGTTATAACCTTAGTGTGCAAACATGCAGGCGCAGCCTCCATTAGTTCCCAACAGTCCTTTAGCTGTCATTTTAGCATCTTCCTAGTGCACACTTACTTTGTCAAAACATCTAATCTTTTCTTTCATCGTGTGTTTCTTTTTTAAACATCAGGACGCTTCCATGGATGTGTGTCTGATTGCTCTGAGGCTGTCCTCTCTGCGCTGCTTCGATGCGTCCGTGTGTCAGAGATGTGAGCGGTGAAATGGAGTGTGAAGTCCTGGGATTGGACTGTCTCAAAACTCACGCCTGTGATTCAATTACTGCGGCAAAGTTAAAGCAACAAAAGGAAAAAGATGCAGAGGACGAAGACGTTGAAGTGTGATAGAATATTGATTTGTTCATACTCCCTCTGCTAGCACGTTAGCCTTGTTGATTGTAATGTAAATCCTACCATAACACCGGGGACACAGCGCCTGCTCAAAGGCCACCAGACGGTGTGTGGAAAGTCTTTAATATAGCTCATCACGAGATTACTTTAATGCTCAGAGAAAGATTATAGTATCGGAGTAAGTTAATCGTTAGGAGGTGGAATACTTTTAATATTAAAAGTAGGCATCAATAGGTTCCTTAGAGCTTAGCATCAGATTAGCTTTAGCCTTGTGTTGTTAGAGTAGCTTGCTGAGGTTGTAACATTGATAACCAGTGATTTTGATCATCCCAAAAGTCCCACCGGTACATTCTCTGTCTTTCAGTACAGTTGTTAAATGGCCATCCGAAAGTAAAAGTAGCCATCAACAGGTGACAACATGCTGTGAACATCTCGTATGTCAGCATTAGATTAGCTATAGCACTTGTTTTGTTTGCGTAGCTTGGTGTTATGCGCAATTGTTTCTCGGGTCATTGCAGAATTGGAGGACAATTTAGACACCAACATTTTTGAAAAATGAACCTTTATGTATTTAGGAAAAACAGATAATCAAGCATCAAAAAAGTATTTTCCAATGAAGAAGTACCCCTGTTACTCTAATTAAAGTAACAGGGTTGAAAATCAATGCTAATTTTGAGCTTTAACATCAGGAAGTATTGCTAGATGTAGCTTGGGGACGGGTGGCACAGTGGTCTGTGCGTTTGATCATCAGATCAAGGGGGCGTTGGGGAACTCCAGTTCGATACCCGCTCCCGCCCGACTGCGTCAGGCCGCTGTGTCCTTGGGCAAGACACTTCACCCGGATTTGCTCCTGTGGGTATTGTCCACAGTAGATGACCATTGCATGTATGATATATGTGTAATGAGTAAAGCGCTTTGAGAGTCATTGAGAAAGCGCTAATAATATTATTATTATTATTATATTATTATTATTATTATATTATGTAATGCTACTTTCAAGGCAAGGACAAACTTGAATATCTAATGCAAGACAGATAACTTTTAAATGAAAATGCTTTATTCTGATAATACCAGTAACGGGGCTGAGTGGGTCAGAGTGCCACACTCTTTTCCACGGAGCCCCCTAGGGGACATGGAGAAGCAAAAAAAAATTAAAATAAAATGTTTTGCGAGATCTCGCTAAACCCCGTTGCAGTTTGCAGACGGTCCCTAAGCACTCCTCCTCTCCCTCCTCCAGCTGCAGGTTGTGACCAATTCTTGATGTTTAGCTCGGATGGCGGAGCGTATCGAACTGTTCTGATAGAAACCACTCTGTAGCTCGTTGTCTACCTTGCTATGATTGTAAAGTCATGTTGTTTGTATTTTTACAACGTTATGTTCATGAGTTATTGATCCGCGAAATTCGAATCTGTCAATAACTCAGCTCAGAGGGACGTGCATGTCCCCTCGCTCTGAGTGTTCTCTTGAGGTGTCTTCACGTATGTGAAACCCTTTATATATACAGTCTATATGTGAAACCCTTTATATATACAGTCTATGTGTGAAACCCTTTATATATACAGTCTATGTGTGAAACCCTTTATATATACAGTCTATGTGTGAAACCCTTTATATATACAGTCTATGTGTGAAACCCTTTATATATACAGTCTATGTGTGAAACCCTTTATATATACAGTCTATGTGTGAAACCCTTTATATATACAGTCTATATGTGAAACCCTTTATATATACAGTCTATGTGTGAAACCCTTTATATATACAGTCTATATGTGAAACCCTTTATATATACAGTCTATGTGTGAAACCCTTTATATATACAGTCTGTGTGTGAAACCCGTGCCTATTGCCAAGCACTGATGTTATATCTTTATATTTAAGGCCAAGCTCAAAGTAAACTCGATGAACCGCTCCATTGTTGTGGTTTCTGTGTTGCCGTAGCAGCCGAACTGACCAGGAAGTACTAAATGATAAGTATTGCGAGATTTCGCAAAGGGGTTTTGTGAAATCTCCCAATAGATTTTTTTTTCTTCTCCATGTCCCCTAGGGGGCTCCGTACTTTTAAGACTGAAAAGATTGTAAAAATTAAAAATAAAATAAAAGAGAGGGCTTAGTTTTTGTCTACTCATGGCACCAGCACATGGCTTGCTGATGTCACTTCCTGTGTGTCATCTGACTTACAGTTTGTTCACTTCCTGTGCCAATCTAAAAAGGTTTGGGTAACAGCGTTGAACGCATGTTGAGGGACACACCTTCTGTGCACAATTACTGTTATCTAAAATTTGTTTATGATTTAACAAATTGATTTTACCATTACAAGAGACATATATCAATAGAATAATACCAACAAAAACGAAATAAAATCCCTATTTTAAATGTTATATTTGACGCACGTTGGTCACCAAGAAGCGGGGACAAGAGAATGGGGATGTTCGAGAGCTATTCGATCATTTAAGTAATATTTTGAAACCACTTTTTCTACAACTTTATATACATGTTGTCTCAAGACAAGTATGTTTAACACAACAAGTGCATGTTTTAGCATTTTGGGCATGGATTATTAGATTTGTTATATGGGGGACATGACATTTTAGTTAGCTGTATCTAGGAAGCCTACTATTTGATTTGTTTTAGAGGCACCCCATGTTTCAGATGCAGACCTTATTTTCTGTTCCATCTTAAAGTACATTTCCAGTGGAACCGCTGAGTAAGAGTCGTTTATGTGGTCATGGGACATTAGCTAAAGGTCATGGAAAGTCATTGGTGAAAAAGTGTATGAACTCTGGAAATGGCAATCTGGAAAAAATAATCATTGTATCCATAAAAGTAGCCATCAACAGGTTATAACATGGCCATGCGCATCTTGTCTTTTAGCATATCACTAGCTAACCCTTGTGTTATCGTTGTAGCTTGCTGTGGCGAAAACATTGTGTCCTAGTGATTTAAATAATCACAAAGGGCCCACAGTTTAATTGTAAAATTGCTTTTTTTGAAATACCCCTGCATCACTGTCCACGACACAACGCAGGATGCACGCTTAACTTGACATCACACACAACAGAGCTTTGGCTGGGCTATTGTTTTCACATAAAGAGAGCGATGCCACCCTGCCAGCCTGTGTGTGTGTGTGTGTGTGTGTGTGTGTGTGTGTGTGTGTGTGTGTGTGTGTTTTGCTCACGACTTCCACTGTGAATGCGTGCATCTGTTTGTACCCGCTTGTGTTTGTGTTTGTCAGCATGTTTGTTGACGACACTGTTGGACATCAGGGTGGGATTGCTCTGAATGTGAGGAAACAGCTCATCTGAATATAGATGGGTCCCATCTGGAGGCAGTTGGCTTTGGCCCTTCATAATATTGTAAGCAGCTAAGCATCTGGGGCCCGCTAATGAAACTAAAGGCGCAGGGAAAAGGCCCTCGGCTCCGGCAGGCTACCTGCAGCTGAAGGGATGCAGCGAGGAGGGAGGAGGGAGGAGGGAGGAGGGAGGAGGGAGGAGGGAGGGAAGTACACACATCCTTCACTCAAGTAGAAGTACACACATCCTTTACTCAAGTAGAAGTATACACATCCTTTACTCAAGTAGAAGTACACACATCCTTTACTCAAGTAGAAGTACAGATACTCGTGTACTGTAAAAAGTACTGACTAAACTTCTTCACTTAAGTAAAAGTAAAGAAGTATGGGCTTTGAAATGTACTTACACTGTAGGTGCGCCACATTTGGGGGGGTGGGGGGTGCGGGTGCTAGTGGAGCCTCGCAGATGGGGGTGCAGCCCCCTCAGCACCCCCCCTTCGCCTTCCCGCGTCCATTCGCGATGTCTTGCTGTCTCGCAGATCCCAAGCAGCAAGCAGGAAATGAACCCAGCTCACGCTGTCCGCTCCTCGAGCCTCAAAGGGCGGAGCAGCGAGCCGCGCAACGTCCCCGCGTCCCCCCACACGGCCCCCAGACCCCACGCAGCATTCTCATCTGTGTGTCCTTACTGGTGTAATGTTCTGGTTGCTAACGCCATTGTAACACATAATCACTGATGTTCTGCTGTACGGTGATCTCAGAACAGATGGGCAGTGACATCAAGCACACTCACAGGGGGGGAGGGGGGGGCAGGAGCTCCAACAAGCCGTTTAGGATAGAGAGTGAATACACATGCTATACAGAGATGCTGTGAGAAACCAATGAGAGTTTGGAACATTGACCAATGTGAATCTATTCTAGTAGACCTCGACGATGGAATTATGATCAGTAGAAATGGCCGTGACATGGGACCTTTAAGTAAAAAGTACCCATAGCTAGCAGCTGCTTTAAAGAGTACCTGACCTCCCTTTATATCAATAGAACAATAATGTCATTGTTAGCTTATGAATGTTTCCATGGTGACCAACGGCAACATGACAACGTTTCCATTGGTCCCTCTTCTTTAGAGAAGACCAGGAAGTGATGGATACACGGATCGTGTTCCAACCAATAGGCACGCAGTGACTCTAAAGAATAATGATCACGCACCAACACACATTCAGACTAAAGGAACCAGCTGTTTGGAAAACGAGAACTAGAAAGTAGTATTGATCACAGAGAAGTAGAAAGTACAGGTATTTGAGTTCAACATGTAAGAAGTAGAGAGTACAGGTATTTGAGTTCAACATGTAAGAAGTAGAAAGTACAGGTATTTGGGTCAACAGTAAGAAGTAGAAAGTACAGGTATTTGGTTCAACATGTAAGAAGTAGAAAGTACAGGTATTTGAGTTCAACATGTGAGAAGTAGAGAGTACAGGTATTTGTGTTCAACATGTAGGAAGTAGAAAGTACAGTATTTGAGTTCAACATGTGAGAAGTAGAAAGTACAGGTATTTGAGTTCAACATGTAAGAAGTAGAAAGTAAAAAATGGTCAGAAAAATAAGTAGTAAAGTACTGATACCAGAAGAATGTACTTAAGTACAGTAACAAAGTATTTGTACTCTCATACTTCCCACCCCTGGAGGGATGGGAATGAGGAAGAGAGGATGGATGGAGGAAAGAGTGCTGAGAATATCATATTAAGGGGTCTTAAAGAGAGCGAGATGGCTCCTTTAAGGGAACGCACAAGAAAGCCAAGTACGCCATTAGAAAACTGAGCCATAAAATGGAGACAGTGGTGTCTTTATCGTGCCCCATTAACTCGGATGGTCATGCGGAGATTGCTGCTCTGTGGGCCACCGTAATGAGCAAAATAACGATGCCATGGCGTAGAATGATGCGCTGTTAAAAAACACTCTGGTTAAGTAGAATCATGTTAACTACCAGGATCAGATTTTGAGAGCAAACCCTAAATCTGAAGCTTACTTAAATTTGGCGCCTCGTCTACAAGTGAATCTCGCCTGTCACTTCTCATCTGGGTCTTAAGTGATCTGCATGGAACTGAAGGAAATGGAAGTAAACGGTTTTTACCTGCCTTAAAATTAAATAAAAGGGAATTATATACTGGGAGAATATCGTGAGTGTTTTTGCACCGGGTGTTACTGTATACCCTGCAGGGATGGATTGATTAGATGTTATCGATACCACTTTCCCTCATCCATTCCTCTTATCGATCCAATACTTAATGATTCCCTTATCAATAAATTGTCTATTGGGAAACGATTACAAACAGCCAAGGGTTGAGACTTTTTTTCACATCACTTATTTGGTTGTAATCATCTTTATCGGTTATTTGCAGAAAAACAAACCATTCAATAATCGAGAAATTGTTGTATTTTCAATATCTGCTTCGATTAAAAATACATGTTGGCATTGGTATTTATACTTATAGATTATAAACTGCCTACAATTAGAAGTGCTAGAAAGTTAAACAGAGCATCATTCCAATTCCTAAAGTACTTGATATTGCTGTTTAAATAAGTATCGCCTCCAAATAACTGTATTTATTTTTGTCAAAAGACACATTTGACATGAATACTTTTTTATCACTTTTTGATAACCTTCTGATTCATGCCCAATAGCTTGAATGCATCTTAATGACATTTGATGAAACCTCACACCATTAGCATTAGCTGTTAGCACTTAGCTCTTATCTCTGTGCTAATGCTAACCAGTCAAAGTCAGCTTTATTGTCAAAATTACTACATGTGTTATACATCCAGAAATCTCGAGATACCGCGCAGTCCCACGGTGTGACATATATACATAAAACGAAATAAAAAGGGCCTAGATAAACGGGGTGTACAATTTAAAATGTTAATAATATATTTAAAATGTTCAAAGTACAGTTTCAGCGCAGTAGCAACGGAGAAGGACAGACAAGTGACTGGTGCTGGATGAGGGATTATTGTGTGTGTGTGTGTGTGTGTGGTGTGTGTGTGTGTGTGTGTGTGTGTGTGTGTGTGTGTGTGTGGTGTGTGTGTGTGTTGTGTGTGTGTGTGTGTGTGTGTGTGTGTGTGTGTGTGTGTGTGTGTGTGGCCTAGCATTACTATACTTGTGGGGACCTACATTTGTTTACACAGTCACGTGGGGACTCGCCTCCCTTATGGGGACAAATTGGAGGTCCCCATAAGGGCAGTCATTAATTTTAGGGTGAAGACTTGGTTAGGGTTAGGCATGTGTTGGTTATGGTTAAGGTTAGGATAAGTCTCCAGGAAATGCATGTAAGTCAATGTGATGTCCCCTGAAGTGATGTGTGTGTGTGTGTGTGTGTGTGTGTGTGTGTGTGGTGTGTGTGTGTGTGTGTGTGTGTGTGGTGTGTGTGTGTGTGTGTGTGTGTGTGTGCGTGCGTGCGTGCGTGCGTGCGTGCGTGCGTGCTGCGTGCGTGCGCGCGTGCGTGCGCTGCGCGCGTGCGCGCGTGCGTGCGCGTGCGTGCGTGCTAAAGTCCAGGACCATTTGGGGCCATTCTGCTGATTTCAACACAGATTTGTTCACAATGTAGCATCACCACGGGAACAAGTGCATTCCCAAGATAAAAGACTAGAAATAACCAATTCAAAATGTAAACACTAAGTGTGTAAGGATTTTGAGCATTTATTTTGGCTCCTGTTCCAAACATAATGCACCGTACATCAGGCCTAACATCATCACATTACATGATACTTGTTAGACGCTTTTATCCAAAGCGACTAACATACATTCAGTAATGTGGGCAACCCTTGCTAAACTTGCTATCCCCTGATTCAAAGTCCAGCGCACTAAGTTCAGCGCACTACCCCACTGAGCCACAGCCTCCCTATATCCCCCCGCATCGATGAAGCATCAATAAGAGCAAACCATATGAACAGGACATTCGAAGGAACAGGACAGCTATGATTTGAAGGTATAAGGTATACCCTGAACCAAAGTCTTCACACCCTTGTGTCTTTCCTCCAATAGCATACATGACCCTGAGCACCTGTACCGTCCACAGTGGCCACCGCTTGTGGGTTGCTTTGGGAATTTTATTATTATTATAGCTCCTTTATTCCTCCCTCACCCTGATTTCCCAGTGGAAATGAAATGAAAAAGCAATTGGTTCTCCTTTTTATTACTGTCATCTTAGTTTTCTGTCCCAGAGAGTAAGATTGCCTGATCTCAGAGAGTTGCACTTTTACCCCCCATCCGAAGTCACAGGGAAGAAAAACAATAACGGGGAAAATAACAATCAGCGTCATAAAAAAAACCGACCTGTCAAAGCGAGCGTGCCTGAAAGTGGAAGGCCGCCAGCGTGCCGGCACCCACAAGTTGTTTATGAGTCAGTCAGAGTCTGACGGTGGCATCGCTGCTGCCAACTGCCACCGTCCAGAGAAGGTGTTTGAGAGGAGATTAGGATCCCAGAGAGCGGGGGGAAGAGGGAGGAGACAGAGGAGGAGGAGGAGGAGAAGGTGGAGGAGAAGGCTGCAAAACATTGGAGGTTAAAGGAGAAGGTGCACACTGTAAACAAAAAAATGTAAAAAAACATTCTGGCAGCGAGGACGCCAGAAAATGTATTTTTTTGACAATAATTAACCGGATGAAGGATTTTCGTCACGGACTTCTGGATCTTAAGTTATCAGAGCGACAGGCTGAGCTAGCGCGGTTATCCTGCTGTGATCTGATCAAGAAGGATTGTGATTGGTTGTTTGCTGTGCATGCGCAAGTTTTCCTTTTGTAGCAAGCAGCAACATAATTCGCAAGCCCTTTTTTTTTAAATCGCACGTACTGCGATGTCAATATCGCGCATGCGCATAACACGATTATCGTCACAACGCGATATGTCATGCAGCCCTACCGTATATCTAAGACCATTTACAAGTAAAACACACATTTTACTTTGCAAAAGCCGTAAATCACGGCTAATTATATCTATATTATATCTATAAAGCAGTGCTTCTCAAAGTGTGTGAGCGCCCCCTAGTGGTCCGTGAGTATATTGGTAACATTTCACATTTTACATTTTAAAGTTAATTTAAGTTTGCCGCACACTCGCGGGAATATCTCCGCAATGGAGCGAGGTTAAGTTTCACTTTATATTGCATGATATAGCCCAGCGCAACACCTTCCTCACACATGTTGCCACCTGTTTGTACCATTGTCAGGCGATTTGTAATCTGTTCTAGAAAAACGATGTGTTTTGGGATATTTGTGGAGTTAGGTGGTCCGCGAGTGTTTTTTTTGTATTGGTTAAGTGTCCTTGTTATGAAGAAGTTTGAGAAACACTGCTATAAAGTGATATGAGATTAGAGACGGTGTAAGATTTCGAAAATATGATTTTTCCTGGTTTTGTGATGAACATTTCTGAGTTTAGGAGCTTCTCCCCTGAGCCCCCCCCCCTGTGGAGACATGCTGACGGCGATCAGACTCCTCAGACAAGGCGCCTCAAATCATTTATTCATCGGCTTCATTAAGAGAGAATTACAAGGCTGCTTAAGGACCCCCAGGTCACTCTCTGTTCTCCGTCATCGCTGTTACTAATGAAAGCCTCGAGTGTGTCCTAACTGTCAGCTGTTTGTGTACCGTAATAGTGTGGATGTTGAGGAACAATTACTGTCACCTAAGGAAGGAGCTGCAGCGTGTACGCCGTTTAATTTGCATTCTGGTTCCTGTATTGGATATTATAATGTCGGAGTGTTTTCTCTTGTACACATATTGGCTTGACAGTGGTTGACCCTGTGGTTTCCTCCTCAGTTGTCCTTGTGTATAGCGTTTGATAGGCAGTAGGGAGCAACTGTCACCATTGTTAGGACATTAGGATGTCACTAGTTAGGATGTCTCGTGCTTTGTTACGATATGAGAGACAGAAGTGTGAATTAGCCATTGTCCTCTATAACTGGCTTTTGTTTCTTTAAACCAGGGGTCGGCAACCAGTGGCACACGAGGAAAACGTGGAATAAGTGTGCGAAATATTAAAATTGTATTTTCGGATCCTGAACTTGACCGCCGCCAGAGCGCGTTCCCCGTTCCCTGCAGAAGGAAGCCATGCACGCAGCGCAGCCCCGCTCTCTTTAACTCCAGGTGACTTTCTGCCGCTTCCCTCCGTGGTGCCGATCGCTTCTCCACTGCTGCCGCGCCGGTGTCGTGCCAAAATGATGCACCCCCGTCGTGAAATGCACCCCTTGACACGGGAACGCTATTCTATGTTGTCTTTTTGATGGTTGGGTCGTCGAATCCTAGATTTTGCATTCATTCGTACATTTTTTATTTAATATATGTTTTTATTTAATTGTGACGTCCTGTCTGTTTCCTTTTGCTTGTACTTGTGCTTTACAATGTATTGTTTATTTTTACATCAAGTGCTTGAGGGTGGGATTAATATAATTTGTTTTATTGTGGGGGGTGCTTTTTATGAACAGCCTGGTTGCCACGATATGCACCCCTTGCTATCTCTGACAATACACGTACATGAAACTTGCTCCAGTTATTGGTGCTAGTCCTACAACTATACCCTCCAAAGCGCTTGAGGATGGGATTAATAGAAGCATCTTTTTTTGGGGGGCACTTTTTACGGCAGGCCAGGGGGTGCATTTCACGACGGGGGGTGCATCATTTGACACAACATCGGCACTTCACAAATTGTGGTACCCAAGGCGTAGTTTTTGCGTGGCTGTGTCTTTAGTTGAAAGCCCAGTGGCGATCTGCTCATCTCTCATCGAAATAATATGCGGGGCGGACCGGCCATCTGTGTGTTCTGGAGAATCACAGAACGGACGGTCGTCATTATTATTATGCCGTTTAAACCAATTATTAAAATGTGTTTAAACCGCATCATGTAAGTTGTGCTGACAGGTGAAAGAGGTCCACACACTGCTTCCCCGCAGCGAGGCTCCCCCCGCCCTCCTGTTGACAGTTCACGATCGTCGGCACACTGATCACAATTTTTTCATATCAAAAAGGTTGCCGACCCCTTAAACTTATGGTCAGGGATGGAAAGTAACGAAGTACATTTGATTATTTCCATGTGTTTCCACTTTATATTCTTAATTTACCTCAGAGGAGAATACTGTACTATTTACTGAAACAATTGTCGTAACAAGTTACTCTTACATGAATAAAGTGAGGATAATAAAGTGTGGCGCAGTGGGTTATGTGTTGATGTTGGGATCAGGGGGCACAGGTTCAAACCCCACTGCAGTCAGCATGTCGTTGTGTCCCTCAGACACTTCACTCCAAATTACTCCTGTGGGGATTGTCCACAGTACTGAGTATGTAAGTCGCTTTGAATAAAAGCGTCTAACAAGTGACATGTAATGTAATGTAAAGAATAACATATGTTATACAGTATAATACATGCAGGGGCGGTTCTAGGGGAGGGCCAGGGGGGGGGGCAGTGCCCCCCTAACATTGACCTCTGACCCCCCTGTGGCCCCACTAACAATGAAAAGTTGTTTTTGTTTTTTTTAAATGTATATTTTCTAGTACTCAGGATGTTGTTGCTGGAATGTGAGATTGTGCAGACACCCTTATGTAAAGTAGAGATGTAACTGTCCATTGCCTTTATTTTTATATAAATATGTTGTTAGTACAAACATTGCACTATAACTTAAGCTGAAGCTAACAGTAATAACTATAAGATCTATCTGAAATAAATAAGTGTTCTGAAACAAATACCAATAACTGGATTGCATTGTTTTCTTATGCGCAATTTCTTCATACTGTCTAGTTCTCTTTTTCATCCTGCATTTATTGGGTCCCCCCTCAGAAAATAACTGGCCCCCCAGTGGCCCCCCCCAGTCACATTGCTCTAGAACCGCCACTGGATACATGCACTCAGTAGTACACAATCATCACCATTACACATTTAAAAACTCTTGTTAGTTGGTGATAAAAACTGAAAAAAGCAAAATAGGGACCTTCAAGCAACCGTAAAACAAACTTCTATATTTGTACATTTAATAGCAGAAGTGAATTCATTGTGAAAACACTTGTATTTTGCAGTAAACCGAGCAGCAGATGTGTACATTATTACTGCTGATAAATGACACGGACTGATTTATGCTAATTCTGCATCCTTCTCCTAATGAATGCTTGTGATTTCTGAACAGTATACTCTTCATCCAGCGTCTCTACAGCGTCTCCTCCCCATCTCCTCTCACTGCAGCGAGCAGACAGTGTAACACAACAGTGATTGTCCTCTGGACCTTCACACGTGTAATTATAACCGACGAAGTTAATTAAGGAGGCGGAGAAGAAGACAGATATTGTCATTTAGCGAACAATGTCGTCCAATCTGCTCGTGTGGATTCTACTTCCTGAATTATCAGCTGACAGGTCGGCGCAATCAGCCAGAAAGCTTTTGAAACCGTGAATGTCAAAACTCAAACCTCCAATCTACACAAATTGATGACATCTGAATATGCATGGAGCAAAGAGTCAGATTCGTGTTGCTGTCTCACCTCGTAGACGTCAGCCAGAGAGCATTGTGGGTGAAACACCTGTCTTTTATTTGTTAGGGTTACTGTCAGAGGTGGGAAGTAGTGGAGTACAAATACTTCGTTACTGTACTTAAGTACATGTTTCAGGTATCAGTACTTTACTCCACTACTTATTTTTCTGACCACTTTTTACTTTGATTTCTTACATTTTGAACACAAATACCTGTACTTTCTACTTCTCTCATGTTGAACACAAATACCTGTACTTTCTACTTCTTACATGTTGAACACAAATACCTGTACTTTCTACTTCTCACATGTTGAACCCAAATACCTGTACTTTCTACTTCTTACATGTTGAACTCAAATACATGTACTCTCTACTTCTTACATGTTGAACTCAAATACCTGTACTTTCTACTTCTCACATGTTGAACCCAAATACCTGTACTTTCTACTTCTTACATGTTGAACACAAATACCTGTACTTTCTACTTCTTACATGTTGAACTCAAATACCTGTACTTTCTACTTCTCTACATGTTGAACACAAATACCTGTACTTTCTACTTCTCACATGTTGAACTCAAATACCTGTCTTTCTACTTCTTACATGTTGAACACAAATACCTGTACTTTCTACTTCTTACATGTTGAACACAAATACCTGTACTTTCTACTTCTTACATGTTGAACTCAAATACCTGTACTTTCTACTTCTCACACTGTTGATCACAAATACCTGTACTTTCTACTTCTTACATGTTGAACCCAAATACCTGTACTTTCTACTTCTCACATGTTGAACACAAATACCTGTACTTTCTACTTCTTACATGTTGAACACAAATACCTGTACTTTCTACTTCTCACATGTTGAACTCAAATACCTGTACTTTCTACTTCTTACATGTTGAACTCAAATACCTGTACTTTCTACTTCTTACATGTTGAACTCAAATACCTGTACTTTCTGCTTCTCACATGTTGAACACAAATACCTGTACTTTCTACTTCTTACATGTTGAACTCAAATACCTGTACTTTCTACTTCTTACATGTTGAACTCAAATACCTGTACTTTCTACTTCTTACATGTTGAACTCAAATACCTGTACTTTCTACTTCTTACATGTTGAACTCAAATACCTGTACTTTCTACTTCTTACATGTTGAACTCAAATACCTGTACTTTCTACTTCATACATGTTGAACACAAATACCTGTACTTTCTACTTCTCACATGTTGAACTCAAATACCTGTACTTTCTACTTCTTACATGTTGAACACAAATACCTATACTTTCTACTTCTACTTGAGTAAAGGATGTGTGTACTTCTACTTGAGTAAAGGATGTGTGTACTTTTGCCATCTCTGGTTATTGTAGCTCGACACAGACACAGGTCGGTTCTTTGAAACGCTGGTGCGCTGGGCTAATGCTAATGCTAATAATGCTAATGCCATCAAATAAAATGGCGGCTTCATAAAACTTTTCAGAGTATTACGGGGCGTGGTTTGCAATTCGCCCAGCCAATCAGAAATTGGTACTTTTTTCTCCCAGGATAGTCCCACCTCTCTAGCAGGCACTGAACATGGGGGTAAAAGTTCTCTGAACTAAGTACTCTTTTTGGTGTGAACGCAAAATTCCAGGCACTATCGGAACTAAACGGGAAAAGTACGGGTAAAAGTACTCCGGTGTGAACGCGCCTAAGACTTGAAGGAAGAAGCAGTAATCTGTGGGCTGCGTGTGAGGGAAGCTGGTGGTCACAACGCGTTGGTCGTAATCTGTACGGTGTAACATATCAAACAAAACGGTATGAAATCATGCCATATTTTAACGATTTTAATATTACATGAAATAAAGTATTTATTATGAAATGTATTCTTTTTAAATTAGGCAACTTTGTTACGTAATTTAAAGTAATGTTATGATATAGCGTATTAGCAGGGTTAGCATGTGTTGCATTAAGATGAGTAGTGTACAAAAGAATTAAATCAGTAACCTAATCTGAGTATTCAAATATAAAAGTAACCTGATTACTTTCCGTTACTTCTGGATTAAACTCAATATCAAATGAAAAGCAATTAAATACAAAATTAGATATTTATATATACACTGCGACTTTTATCAACTACATTTTTTAACTCAAAGTAAATAACTCTTGAAGGGAGAGGCAGTACTCTGAGGGCTGTGTGTGAGGGAAGCTCGTCGTAGACATAGAGATTTGGAGATGGAGGATCTATAGAGTGAAGGCGAGTCAGTGATGCATTCTGTTCAGCCGGCCGTAAAAATGAATGAATATATAAATAGAAAGGTTTTTTTATGCATTCAGTCGGCAGGTCAGGCTTTGAATTTGTTTTTTTTTAATGTGGGAGTTCAGTATTGAGAGGCACCTATTCCACAGACACTTAAAAAATACTCTTTAGGAATTCTCCCGTTGCTCTTTTTGTGGAGTTTAGATAATTTACACAACACTGTATTTATATTTTTGACTTTTATGTTAGTTTGTATACAATACTTAGACACATTTGTGTGTATGACTTGTGTGTGTGTATTAGGGTTGCACAATTAGTATCAAAACGGCAATATGGTTTAGTGCAATACTCAAATTGCAGGAGGCTTATACTTTTCAAGGCCATGAATATGTGTTAAATACAAATTTTAATAAAGTACTGTGAAGCTCTAGCATTGTACGTGATAGGCTAAGGGGCCTGAACATGCCTTTTTTCCGTGAGGTGGTTTTCTTAAAGTATCTTTGTAATTAAAAAAAATTATCATTTCATATTCCAGCTTTTCATGTTTTGGATATCATGACATTCTAATTTTAAATGTTAAGAAATTGTAGTTTTTGTATTTCTACCCCAAGCTTCCACAAGTGGGTCAAAAATGACCCGCATGCATTTTCTATGGGATCCTATGGGTCAAGGTTTTTTTTCAAAATGTAAAAGAAATGTCTAAAATTATAAATAGTGAAAAATATAAAATATTTCGAGTGTGAACCAAAATATAATACTAAATATTATACAAATGATTTTTCTTAACCAAAATGACAAAAAATGCCATAAAAACACATATTATTCTAATACGGGTCTTTTTTGACCCACTTATGGAAGAGTGTAGGGTCCAGTCACTCGTGCATCTAAGGCAGGGGTGTCGAACTCATTTTCATCTCATCACCATCGCATTATGGTTGCGTTCAAAGGGCCGGTTGTAACTTTAAGACGATATAAAACTGCATATATAAATATTTAATTAAAATAATGTATTATATTACATTATTGCTTCTGCATTGGATTATTATCGGATAGGGTAATAACTTCATAATTAACTCGTTCTGAAAGCAGAAATCTAGGGCAAATAATTGTGAGAAGGTCACAAAAGGATTTAAAAAATAAAAAAAATAAAAAGTACATTTTGAAAAAAAAGTAACATTTTAAAAAAAAGTCAAATCTGAGAAAAAAAGTCTAATCTGAGATGCATTGTGGGACATGTAGTTTATGGGCAACGTGCTTCTGTAAAGTAGCAGTATTCTTTGCAAGCTCTTGTGGGGCCACATAAAATGAAGCCGCGGGCCGGATTTGGCCCCCGGGCCTTGAGTTTGACACCCCTGATCTAAGGGTTAAATAATCACCCCAACGATAACGTTCTCCAATATCACAAATCATCAAATCAACCAAAATAATGTGAATAAGTCATTTTTTTCCAGGCAGCCCTGAGTCTATCTGCATGTTCCCAGATATGGACCAAACAGACAGGGTTGGCCACGTCGGAATGAAACGATGTATGGATATCTGCAGACATTCACATTGCCCTGTGTGTGTGTTGTTTGTATGGAGTGGGTCTTCACTCAGCCTGGCATCTGCCCAGCTCCCCTGGCCTGCCCAGCAGCTGGCAGGCAGAGATTTCCACTCATCAAGCCACTTTATCACCGGCCCACAGAGTTCAAGGGGCTGTCAGAGACCAAGCTGAGGAGCCTCCTCTCTCCTTTAATACCGGCACACTCCTGTCGAGTGGCCAGACTCTGAGCCCTTCAGCAGAGTGCCTGTGAGGGAGGTGCAGTGCCACAGATACATTGACAAAGGCTTAAATAAAGAACGAGAGCTAATGCGTTTGGCAGTGAGGCACCGGCTCTATATTTCCCGGTGCATGTGGGATTCCTGCGCTGGGCGAGGTGCCCCCTTCTTGCAGAAAAGAAATACCGTGTTTGGAAATGTTGCTGCTGACAGACACACATTCACGATGTCTTGCCAAGAGCAGCCTTCAATCCGCACTAAATTATTAACGGACAGAAAGTACAGGCTGTCACCTTGTTTTAGTGGTGGGTGTTCTGAGACGCTGCTGCTGCAGTATGCTTTTGATTTATACCATTTGGTTTGCCTTTTTTTCTTACTTTGAT
Source organism: Champsocephalus esox (assembly GCA_036324585.1). Classification (NCBI taxonomy): domain Eukaryota; kingdom Metazoa; phylum Chordata; class Actinopteri; order Perciformes; family Channichthyidae; genus Champsocephalus; species Champsocephalus esox. The sequence goes on from CM070484.1 coordinate 43,269,388, forward strand.
ATTAAACAAGCAGAAAGCGTGTGAGTTAAGAACACTGCGATATTAGAGGCGGTGTGATATGAGATCCAATACTTTGTTTTGCTTTCACTGCTTGTTGTTTTTGTAGTTAAAGGTGGTGGGGTAGGTGAGTTCGAGATACACTTGTTGTTATATTCCATGGAATGCTCTTAACACCCGATAGCAATGAATATCTGAAGTGCTTTGACAAAAAACCATAAAACATGTCATCTCTGGAAGCCGTGGCGCTGTAAAAAGCACGACCAATCAGCTGGCCCGGCTAAAGTAGCTGGATGGCCTACCTGCCTGTCAGCCTTCCATCTGGGGCACAGACTGATCTCGTGCCCTCATTGGTCATGTGCGCGTTCGTGTGTGTTGGGGGAGGGGCTCTGTGACGGTACGTCCACACAGCAGCTTTTCAAACATCTTGAACATCTTGGAGCTGGGCGTGTCTGACAGCTTGGGGATTTTTTGCGAGCAACGCGACCAACAACCAATCACATGAATGTCCCGCCCCCGACATACAAAGCAAAAAACCCCGGGGACTTTATGCGAGCAATATATATATATATATATAAACTCCCCAAACAGGCGAAACCCTCCCAGTTCCCCCACTGCCTCTGCCCTCCTCCCTCCATGCCTGGTTCCTCCTGTTTGTGATCCCGTTAATAGTTCTGGTCGTAAAGAACCGGGTGATTTGCTACCGTAACTTCTCGTTTGGAATATGAGGAAATGAACTGCGGTCTGGCTCTCCCTGCTTACACACGGTTTGATTGGCTAGCGCTTCTACTGTCAGATTTGCATACACGTGTTTGATTGGCTGGCGCTTCCAGCTCAGCTTCAAAAGTTGAACATTGGTCAACTTTTGAATCCTGGAAATCCTGGACATCCTGGAAATCTTCGCTTCGCTCCCCCACAATGCAGTTCGGCGAAAAGCGAGGCAAAGTCACGTCATCCCCATTCAAAGTCAACGGGCAGAGACGCGTTGGAAGTTTCTTCTGAAGCTGCTGTGTGGACGTACCGTAAGGAAGTGGCAGATTTTCTCCGGTTGTGTATTTTCAAATCCGCGCGCACTCGAGCCGGTTTCTCCGAAATTACCTACCCCACCTTTAATAGCAACTACATCTAAATGTATTATAGCCCCAAATCACAAAACATGCCTGAAAGCGCTGTACAAAGCAAAGACAAAAACTAAATACAAATATCATAGCACAAAAAACCATTATGAACAACAACATCAGTCGTGCCATACTGCGAGAATGACGATGGAGGTGGCAGTCTATGATCATATTGTTTGACAAGTGGCGTGTTTACAAGCTAATGTGAAGCTAATACAAATCTCAAACATGGCCAGAAGTTAGTCGATGGCTTCAGAGAGGTGCATGCTAGCTAGATCCCCTTATTTAAAATACATCAGTTAAAGTGAAATGCTTTAATCTGGAGCAAAATGAGGCTCCAGATAGAGCTAGATAAACAATGTTGTGCTCTCAGAGATGAGCCCCCTCCCACAATGCAACATAAGATATACTTGAGACATAAAAGTAAAATCCAGGGAAAATTCAAATATATACAGATAAAATAAGATGAAGCTGAACATGATGAAATACAGATACAGTATATGTTGAATAATGTGTGGATTATGTGCGTTCTGCCTCTCTCCTTCCACACACGCTGTTGAAATAGTGCTTGAACGTGATTGGTCAGTTCTACAAACCGAAACCAGGACACTTCCAACACTAAAATATTCCTTTCTCTTTCAGATTATTTATGAATGCATAATCAGTTTGGAAATGAACGGCACAGAGACTCTACTTGTGACCTTTCCACAGCGGGGCCTCCACAACTGAGCTTTCTCTACACCTCCACACCGAGCAAAGTAACTGGTAGAAATGTCTCACTCTGGTCTAATAGTGTCCATCCCCTGGCCTCCTCTCCGACTCACCCTCCCTCCTTTGTCCTACTTAGCCAGTTACTGCAAAATCACTTATATTCACCTTGCTTCCTCTGTCTCCTGCTAATACACATTAGCAGCCAGCAGCCATATGTAATAGGGCCGTGCGTGCCCCTGCTGGTGTAATGGCTTCTCTGACACTTCTCCCATTACATTTGGTCAGGCGGCGCTGCACAGGAACCCTCGGCACAGTCTAAAATATTGTTCTATAACTGTCATAAACAAGCCGGCCAGTGTCAGGGACTTTGGGGATATCTGGGAGACTATTTTTGGTGTTCGTTTGGTTTGTTGTCCATTTTTCCTCATATGTACAGCCCGAGGAGGTGTGAGACAACATCTCACGCCTCCTCGGGCTGTACCGCCATATACACAGGGTTCCCGCGCGGTCTTACATTTCATAATCAGAATGTAAGGCCTTAAGAAGTCTTAAATATGATACGAAAAAATAAGAAAGCTCTTAAGTATGATTTAGAAGGTCTTAAGATGATAGGATGTGTGTTGTGGGGAAATGTCCGGGCTGCAAAGTAACCGGTTCGGTAAGAGCCTTTGAGTTCCCCCCCCAACAATCTGTATTGAAATAAATCAATATGGAACTTTGCATCCCCCCGCCCCTTATCGGAGAACACCCAGCTAGTAACCTAGCAACCAAGCTTCAGCTAGCGGCAGTCAGAAACGAGGTATCTTCGAATCTACTTACAAACAGATATGGGGAAGTGTAAGTTCAACCGTATTAGGTTTGAAAGCATCGAATTGAGTGCTTGGTTGAAACCAGTGGAGGGGACCGTGTTTGAAGGCCCCTTTTGTAAAAGTAGCGTTGGCTCGTGCAACAGCTCCCACAACAACATCGGGGGGCCTCCGGGCGACGTTTGGGTTTGAAAGCATTTACAATTTAAAATATTTTTTTATTATGGGACGTATTTCTTCTTTCATAGCAACATACTTTCTTGCCGTGAGATAGGTCTTACATTCTATTCAACATGTTTTGTTTGTGTAGTAGAAGTATTATAGACGTTTACCCTGGTGGCTCCAGTTCATTTCATCAACGAAAAATGTTTCTCAACGACCTTTTTTACACGACTAAGACGAGACGATGACGAGCTAAAAATAGATTCAACGCACGCCGCCGTGTGGACGGGCCGTCACCCTCTGTTTCTCTCCCTTCTTCCTCCCTCCTTCCTCCCTCCTCCCTCCCTTCTTCCTCCCTCCTCCCTCCCTCCTTCCTGCCTTCTTCCTCCCTCCTTCCTCCCTTCTTCCTCCCTCCTCCCTCCTTCCTCCCTCCTTCCTGCCTTCTTCTTCCTCCCTCCTTCCTCCCTTCTCCTTCCCTCCTTCCTGCCTTCTTCCTCCCTCCTTCCTCCCTTCTTCCTCCCTCATTCCTGCCTTCTTCCTCCCTCCTTCCTCCCTTCTTCCTCCCTCCTCCCTCCTTCCTCCCTCCTCCCTCCTTCCTTCCTGCCTTCTTCCTCCCTCCTCCCTCCCTCCTTCCTGCCTCCTTCCTCCCTCCTTCCTCCCTTCTTCCTCCCTCCTCCCTCCTTCCTCCCTCCTTCCTCCCTCCTGCCTTCTTCCTCCCTCCTTCCTCCCTCCTTCCGTCTCTTCCTCCCTCCTTCCTCCCTCCTTCCTGTCTTCTTCCTCCCTCCTTCCTCCCTCCTTCCTGCCTTCTTCCTCCCTCCGTCCTCCCTCTTTCCTCCGTCCTCCCTCCTTCCTCCCTCCTTCCTGCCTTCTCCCTCCCTCCTTCCTCCCTCCGTCCTTCCTCCCTCCCTCTTTCCTCCCTCCTCCCTCCTTCCTCCCTCCTTCCTGCCCTTCTTCCTCCCTCCTTCCTCCCTTCTTCCTCCCTCCTTCCTCCCTCCTCCCTCCTCCCTCCCTCCTTCCTCCCTCCTTCCTCAGGTCTTAAAAGCAGTAGCACGTACAGTAAGCAGATAGCGATCGGCCGCTCCCTCCTCTGTGTGCGGTGACCAGATAACGTGATCATCGGCAGCATCCTTAACTGTTAGCGTGACAAACGAGAGCTCTGATCTCACACGATAAGCGACATCTTCATTTGTTTAATTAAAACAGCCCGTCTCATCGTGGCGAGGGGGTCATTTTGGAGAATGTTGGAATTAAAGCAGGTAATTAAGTAAAGCTGCAGATAAGAAACCCCACAGAGGTGCTGCTCCTGGGAAGGAACTGTCCACCTGTGCCCTCTGCAATCCCACAAGGTCGTTCACTTTATTACAGTCTGACGCCACTGCCACTGCCCACCAGCTCAATGGGATGACGTGTGTTAGTACTTGTTGGGGAGAAGGGAGGAAGGAGGGAGGACAGAGGAAGAATTAGGGAAACAGAGGGTGACTGGAGCCAGCAGGGTTAAAGTCTATAATACTACTACCACACACAATAAGGCAATTAAAGGCTGCTTGTTATCTTGTCTGTGAGAACAGGGAAGTTCTTGTTCAGCAACGAGCACCTTGACAAAGATATTTGTTTGGTCAATGGAGTGTGGCGTTAATTATCACAAGCTGATTAAAGGCAGCGAGCAGGAATGGATGTCGTTTGTCTTGCCAGAGTAAGACTACGGCAGCCTGCCAGGGTCATTATTTTTAGGGGCCTTTCTGGGATATGTTTCGAACTGGGTCTGGTTGCCCACATTTTTCTCCGCAGACAGGTTTGGATTTTGTTTTTGCTATTATTTTTATTTATTTATTTGTACAGGGATTCTTTTGTACAGTGAATAGGAGTGGTGCAACATTAAGTCCCAAACCCTGAAATTAGTTTGCATTTTAGCAGTTCCTATCTCAATGTCAATGTTTTTCTGGATTAGTTTTTGGTTAAATTCCAAAAATAAGTTCTGTGGTTAATGCAAGCTTTTTACACTTTGTTCTACGACATGAAATACGTTAGTAAATACCCCACTGGTGAATGTCTGAAGCTCTTAAAAACAGGGGTTGCTAGCATGTGGCTAAATGAGACTTCTAAACATCATGATGCTAAATGTTAGCTACCTTTAGCTTAGCGGTGGTGACGTGAAGTCATGTGACCGTGCTGTAGTTCCTTTATAGCCCAACATTAGCCGCCTTTAGCTTAGCGGTGGTAACGTGAAGTCATGTGACCGTACTGTAGTTCCTTTATAGCCCAACATTAGCCGCCTTTAGCTTAGCGGTGGTAACGTGAAGTCATGTGACCGTACTGTAGTTCCTTTATAGCCCAACATTAGCCGCCTTTAGCTTAGCGGTGGTGACGTGAAGTCATGTGACCGTGCTGTAGTTCCTTTATAGCCCAACATTAGCCGCCTTTAGCTTAGCGGTGGTGACGTGAAGTCATGTGACCGTGCTGTAGTTCCTTTATAGCCCAACATTAGCCACCTTTAGCTTAGCGGTGGTGACGTGAAGTCATGTGACCGTGCTGTAGTTCCTTTATAGCCCAACATTAGCCGCCTTTAGCTTAGCGGTGGTGACGTGAAGTCATGTGACCGTGCTGTAGTTCCTTTATAGCCCAACATTAGCCACCTTTAGCTTAGCGGTGGTGACGTGAAGTCATGTGACCGTGCTGTAGTTCCTTTATAGCCCAACATTAGCCTCCTTTAGCTTAGCGGTGGTGACGTGAAGTCATGTGACCGTGCTGTAGTTCCTTTATAGCCCAACATTAGCCTCCTTTAGCTTAGCGGTGGTGACGTGAAGTCATGTGACCGTGCTGTAGTTCCTTTATAGCCCAACATTAGCCTCCTTTAGCTTAGCGGTGGTGACGTGAAGTCATGTGACCGTGCTGTAGTTCCTTTATAGCCCAACATTAGCCTCCATTAGCTTAGCGGTGGTGACGTGAAGTCATGTGACCGTGCTGTAGTTCCTTTATAGCCCAACATTAGCCACCTTTAGCTTAGCGGTGGTGATATGAAGTCATGTGACCATGATGTAGCTGGTTGTAGCCTAACGATAGCGCATTACTTCAGGTAATTGCATTTAAGCTTCAACTATTATAATAGTGTTCTGCTGTGTTTCTACAAAATGAACAGTTGGGTTTAGATGTTACAGCTGAATGTATAGTAATAGCAGTATCATGTAGCATACAGATATATATTCATTATTTAAGGCAGTTGTGTAATATGGAATATTTGGAGAATAGACCAGGGAAGATTTTTTGTTAAGTCATCTATATTTCACATCTACAGTAATAGTCTCTGAATCTCTGGTCAGCATCTCTCTCTGGTTCCTTCTTTCTACACACACACACACACACACACACACACACACACACACACACACACACACACACACACACACAAATCAGACCTACGCACAAGCCCTCTCAAGGCCAGGAAAACATATATGCCTATTTTCCTATTTGATTGGGTGTCAGCGTGGGGAGGAAGGGGGACAGGTGTGATGCATAAAATGACCCTGCAACTCCATCACATGCACGACAGCTTTATGGTGAGGAGGTGTTTCAATCACGCAACCGCCCTGGAAGGCATCAATCACCACACACACACACACATGCAGACACACACCACCGCACACACACATACTAGCAACACAGCAGCACATGTTAACACATTCACATCATGATGACAGGGAAAGGGCAGCAGAGCAAGTGTGGTATAAGTTCAGACTCGGCCGCGGGCACGAAACACTCAACTTTAACTGAGATGTGGGATTTTAGTTTCACTTTTTACTTGATTAATTATCGGAGGGGGTCCTGGGGCGTAAGAAAAATTCATGAAACTTCAATGGAAATGTGCATTGGCCAGGGACACATGATTACTAGGGAAAAAAAACATGTTCAAAATAGATATTTGAAGATTTCAGGAATGGCCTTCTATTCGCGATCACTCTCGCAATCGTCTCGATTTAAAAAGGGAATAATCCAATGTTTTACGTCTGTTGTTTCAAACCAATTACCTTTTACAAAATGTTCCCCTAAAAGTATCACAAAGTGTGGAGTAAGTAGAGGATTCTTCATACAATTTTTAAAGCAAAATCCAACATTACTGACTTCCTATCATGCTGATACAAAGTCGCTTAACGGTGTAAATTCTAAAAATAAAATAGCTATGTTATCCTCTCTAGAAAACTGAGGCTGCACAGTACCAGCCAATGTCAGCATGCTGGCTCATTGCTAATAAATCACGCTGTTGCTAAGCAGATATAATGTTAAATATGAGTCTAATTGTAAAGAAGTAGCATAACAGCATTTGAAAACTAGCACAAAAAACAAAGTTGTAATATTTGTTCACACACCAAAGAAATTGTGAAGATATTTCTCCTAAAGCCGACATGTTTGCCTCTTAGTGGCACTTCTTCAAATGGGAAATATCCTGCAGGATCCACATGTTGGGCCAATCCATGGTGTGTAGATGTTAAGATAGTTTTCTGTACAAGTAAGGATTGTAACCGGTGGTAGAGGAAGAGCCAGTGTTGAGGCAGGAACTCGACCCACTGTGGAGAACAGGGGTTGAAAGAATAATACTCTAAATGAAAGTAAATCAGGTCAGACATGTGTTCACATACAATGCATTTAACTTGCCTGTTGGTACACAGCACAATGGTGGAATGTGGGGGGCACACACATGTTGACATGGGGCAATCTACAAGAAATAGTCAACGTATCTAGGAGCTGCTAGGGCTGTGCAATTAATCGTATTTTAATAGAAATTACGATTTTGGCCTGCCACAATTACGAAAACAACATAATTGAAAAAAACGATTATTTAGCTTTGCTAGTTTGTGACAGTGCACTGTAACATATTTGCACTTATTTATCATATGTTTAGTAGCTTGTTGAAGTGCGCTCCAAAAATATTTGTTGATCTTGTTTATTGGTATTTATTATTTTGATATTATTTATTTTTTAAATATAATTGTATCATTTATTTGATTTATTCGTTTTTCAGTTGAATTCTACGTTCAGGGTGATCAACAGTTAAACAGATACTGTTTAAATTATTATTTTAATTTGTTTTAAAGTTCAATTAATGGATGTTTTCAAAGTCAATGAATAATCGTATTTAATAATCGTGATATCAATTATTGACCAAAAATAATCGTGTGAAGTAGAAAGTACAGGTATTTGGGTTCAACATGTAAGAAGTAGAAAGTACAGGTATTTGTGTTCAACATGTGAGAAGTAGAAAGTACAGGTATTTGAGTTCAACATGTAAGAAGTAGAAAGTACAGGTATTTGAGTTCAACATGTAAGAAGTAGAAAGTACAGGTATTTGTGTTCAACATGTAAGAAGTAGAAAGTACAGGTATTTGTGTTCAACATGTCAGAAGTAGAAAGTACAGGTATGGGTTCAACATGTAAGAAGTAGAAAGTACAGGTATTTGAGTTCAACATGTCAGAAGTAGAAAGTACAGGTATTTATGTTCAACATGTGAGAAGTAGAAAGTACAGGTATTTGAGTTCAACATGTCAGAAGTAGAAAGTACAGGTATTTGTGTTCAACATGTCAGAAGTAGAAAGTACAGGTATTTGAGTTCAACATGTCAGAAGTAGAAAGTACAGGTATTTGAGTTCAACATGTCAGAAGTAGAAAGTACAGGTATTTGTGTTCAACATGTGAGAAGTAGAAAGTACAGGTATTTGTGTTCAACATGTAAGAAGTAGAAAGTACAGGTATTTGAGTTCAACATGTAAGAAGTAGAAAGTACAGGTATTTGAGTTCAACATGTCAGAAGTAGAAAGTACAGGTATTTGTGTTCAACATGTGAGAAGTAGAAAGTACAGGTATTTGAGTTCAACATGTAAGAAGTAGAAAGTACAGGTATTTGGGTTCAACATGTAAGAAGTAGAAAGTACAGGTATTTCGGTTCAACATGTGAGAAGTAGAAAGTACAGGTATTTGAGTTCAACATGTGAGAAGTAGAAAGTACAGGTATTTGAGTTCAACATGTAAGAAGTAGAAAGTACAGGTATTTTAGTTCAACATGAGAGAAGTAGAAAGTACAGGTATTTGAGTTCAACATGTAAGAAGTAGAAAGTACAGGTATTTTAGTTCAACATGAGAGAAGTAGAAAGTACAGGTATTTGAGTTCAACATGTAAGAAGTAGAAAGTACAGGTATTAGTGTTCAACATGTAAGAAGTAGAAAGTACAGGTATTTGGGTTCAACATGTAAGAAGTAGAAAGTACAGGTATTTTAGTTCAACATGAGAGAAGTAGAAAGTACAGGTATTTGTGTTCAACATGTGAGAAGTAGAAAGTACAGGTATTTGTGTTCAACATGTAAGAAGTAGAAAGTACAGGTATTTTAGTTCAACATGAGAGAAGTAGAAAGTACAGGTATTTGTGTTCAACATGTGAGAAGTAGAAAGTACAGGTATTTGAGTTCAACATGTAAGAAGTAGAAAGTACAGGTATTTGGGTTCAACATGTGAGAAGTAGAAAGTACAGGTATTTGAGTTCAACATGTGAGAAGTAGAAAGTACAGGTATTTGAGTTCAACATGTAAGAAGTAGAAAGTACAGGTATTTTAGTTCAACATGAGAGAAGTAGAAAGTACAGGTATTTGTGTTCAACATGTGAGAAGTAGAAAGTACAGGTATTTGAGTTCAACATGTAAGAAGTAGAAAGTACAGGTATTTGAGTTCAACATGAGAGAAGTAGAAAGTACAGGTATTTGTGTTCAACATGTGAGAAGTAGAAAGTACAGGTATTTGAGTTCAACATGTGAGAAGTAGAAAGTACAGGTATTTGAGTTCAACATGTAAGAAGTAGAAAGTACAGGTATTTGAGTTCAACATGTGAGAAGTAGAAAGTACAGGTATTTGTGTTCAACATGTAAGAAGTAGAAAGTACAGGTATTTGAGTTCAACATGAAAAAAAAGAAAAAGAAAAGAAAAAAAGAAAAAAAGAGAAAAAAAAAAAGAAATGAAAAGAAAAAAAGAAGAAAAGAGAAAAAAAGAAAAAAAAGAAAAAGAAAAAAGAAGAGAAGAAGAAAGAAAAAGAAAAAAAAGAAAAAAAAGAAAGAAGAAAAAGAAAAAAAAAAAAAAAAAGAAAAGAAGAAGAGAAAAAGAAAAAAGAAAAGAAAAAAAGAAAAGAGAGAAAAGAAAAAAAAGAAAAAGAGGAAAAAAAAAAAAAGAAGAAGAAAAAAAGAAGAAAAAGAGAGAAAAAAAAAAAGAGAGAAAAAAAAGAAAGAAAAAGAAGAAAAAAGAAGAAAGAAAAAAAGAAGAAAAAAAAAAGAAGAAAGAAAAAAAGAAAAGAAAAAAGAAGAGAGAAAGAAAAAAAAGAGAAAAAGAAAAGAAAAAGAAGAGAAAAAAAAAAAAAAAGAAAAGAAAAAAAAAGAAAAAAAAGAAAGAAAAAAAAAAAGAAAAAAGGAAAAAGAAAAAAGAAAAAGAAGAGAAGAAAAAAGAGAAGAAAAGAAAAAGAAAGAAGAAAAAAAAAGAAAAAAGAAAAGAAAGAAAAAGAAAAAAAGAAAAAAGAAAGAAAAAAAGAAAGAAAGAAAAGAGAAAAGAAAAGAGAGAGAAAAGAGAAAAAAAAAGAAAGAAAAGAAAAAGAAAAGAAAGAGAAGAAAAAAGAAAAGAGAAAAAGAAAGAAAAAAAAGAAAAAAGAAAGAAAGAAAGAGAAAAAGAAAAAGAAGAGAAAAAAAGAAAAAAAGAAAAAGAAAAAGAAGAGAAAAAAAAGAAAAGAAAAAAAGAAGAAGAAAAGAAGAGAAGAAAAAAAAGAAAGAAAAAGAAAAAAAAGAAAGAAAAAAGAAAAAAAAAGAAAAGAAAAGAGAAAAAAAAGAAAGAAAAAGAAAGAGAAAAAGAAAAAAAAGAAAAGAAAAAGAGAGAGAAAGAAGAAAAAGAAAAGAAAAAAAGAAGAAAAAAAGAGAAAAAGAAAGAAAAAAAGAAAAAAGAAGAGAAAAAGAGAAGAAAAAGAAAAAGAAAGAAAGAGAGAAGAGAAAAGAAGAAAGAAAAAAAAAGAAAAAAAGAAAAGAAAGAAAGAAAAGAAAAAAAAGAAAAGAAAAAAGAAGAAAGAAAAAGAAGAAGAAAGAAGAAGAAAAAAGAGAAAAGAAAGAAGAAAAAGAAAAGAAAAGAAAGAGAAAAAGAAAAAAAGAAAAAGAGAAAAGAAAGAGAGAAAAGAAGAAAGAAAAGAAAGAAAAAAAAAGAAAAGAAGAGAGAAAAAGAAAAAAGAAAAAAAGAAAGAAAAAAAGAAAAAGAAAAGAGAAAAGAGAAAAAAGAAGAAAAGAAAGAGAAAAAAGAAAAAGAAAAAAAGAAGAGAAAGAGAGAAAAGAAGAAAAAGAAAAAGAAAAGAGAGAAAAAAGAAAAAGAAAGAAAAGAAAGAAGAAGAGAAAAAGAAGAGAGAGAGAAGAGAATGAAGAAAAAAAAGATAAAGAGAAAGAAAAAAAGAGAAAGAGAAAAAGAAGAAAAGAAGAAAGAGAGAAAAAAAGAAAAAAGAAGAGAGAAAGAGAAAAAGAAGAAAAGAAAAAGAGAAAAGAAGAGAAAAGAAGAAAAGAAAGAAAAGAAGAGAGAAAAAGAAAGAGAGAACAGAAAAAGAAAAGAGAAAAAAGAAGAAAAAAATAAAGAAAAAGAAAAAAAAGACAAGATAAAAAAGAGAGACCGCCTGTGCTCCACCCCCCTCTCTCCCTCTCTCTCTCCTCCCCCCCCCTCTCTCCCCTCCCCTCCCTCCCCCCTCTCGCTCCCCCCCCTCCCCTCCCCCCCTCTCCCCTCCTCTCCCCCCTCTCTCGCTCCCCTCCCCCCCCCCTCCCCCCCCCCCCCCCCCCTCCCCTCCCCTCTCTCTCCCCTCCTCCCCTCCCCTCTCTCCCCTCCCCCCCCTCCCCTCCTCCCCTCTCTCTCTCCCCTCCCCTCCCCTCTCCCCTCTCCCCTCCCCCCCCTCTCTCTCTCCCCTCCCCTCTCCCCTCCCCTCCCCTCCCCTCCCCTCCCCTCCTCCCCTCTCTCTCCCCCCCCCCTCCCCTCTCCCCTCCCCTCCCCTCTCCTCCCCTCTCCCCCCCCCCCCCCCCCTCCCCTCCCCTCTCCCCTCTCCCCTCCCCTCCCCTCCTCCCCTCCCCTCCCCTCTCCCCTCCTCTCCCTCTCCCCTCCCCTCTCCCCTCCCCTCTCCCCTCTCCCCCCCCCCTCTCCCCTCTCTCTCCCCTCCCCTCCCCTCCCCTCCCCTCCCCTCCCCTCCCCCTCCCCTCTCTCTCCCCTCTCCCCCCCCCTCCCCTCCCCTCCCCTCCCCTCTCCCCTCCCCTCCCCTCCCCTCCCCTCCCCCCCCCCCCCCCCCCCTCCCCTCTCCCCTCCCCTCTCTCTCTCCCCTCCCCTCCCCTCTCCCCTCCCCCCCCTCCCCTCTCCCCTCCCCTCCTCTCCCCTCCCCTCCCCTCCCCTCCCCTCCCCTCTCCCCTCCCCCCCCCCCCCTCCCCTCCTCCCCTCCCCTCTCCCCTCCCCTCCCTCTCCTCTCTCTCCCCCCTCCCCTCCCCTCCCTCTCCGCGCGCGCTGCCATCTCCTCGCCCTCCTCTCCTCGGCTTCTCTGCCGCGCTGCTCACGCTCGCTCGCCCTCTCCTCACCTCCCACATCGCTTCCGCGCCTGCCGCCCTCCGCTGCCCTCTTCCGCTTCGCCCCGCGCCCGTTTCATCCCCGTCATCGCCTCGGAGTCTCGCGCTCCCGCGTGCTCTCCGTCCCCACTCCCCGCCCTCTCCTCTCCTCGCTCTCTCCCTCCCGCTCCCTCCCTCTCGCCCGCGCCCGCTCTACCCTCTCGCCGCCCCGCGCTCCTCCCTCCGCGTCGCGCCCCTCGCTCCGCTCCCCTGCTCCAGGCTCGTCTCTCGCCCATCGGCTCCTCTCTCCCCTCCCTCCTCCCGTCCCGATGCATCGTGCCCGCCTCTCCGCCTCGTCGTCCCTCTCCGTCCCCTTTCGTCTCTACTCGTCTCGCTCGCTCTCCCGCTCTCCTCCTCTCGCTCTCCTCCCCGCACGCGCTCGCCGCCTCTGCCTCTCTCTCTCTTCTCTCCTCTCTCGCTCCTCGCGTTCGCTCCCTGCGCCCTCTCTCATCCGCATCTCGTCTCGCGCCCCCAGCCTTCCCTCCGCCGCTCCTCCGCGTCCTCCCGCAGCCCCCCCCTTCCCCCCTTCCTCCCCCCCCCCATCCCCCCCACCGCCCCCCTCCCCCCCCCCCCCTCCCTCCCCCACCCCCACTCCCCTGCCCCTCTACGCCCCCCCTCCCCCCCCCGCCCCCCCCCCCCCCCGCCGCCTCGTCGCCATCCTCCCTCCCCCCCGTCCTATCTCCACCGATCGGCCTCCTCGCCCCGCCCCCCTCGCCCCACCCCCCCCCACCACCCTCTGCGCTCCCATCGCCTCCATCCCGCCGGCCTCCCTCCCCCTCTCCCGGCCCTCTCCTACTCCCCCCCCCTCGCTGCTCCACCTCCCTTCTTATCCGCCTTCGCATCCGTCCCCTCCTACCCGCCCCGCCATCCTCGCATCCATCTTCTCTTCCCTCTCCGCTCCCCCTTCTCCCTCCCCTCCTCGCCCGCTCCCTCTCCCAACCCCCCTCTCATCGCCCCCCATCGCCCCCCCATCTCCCCCTCCATCCTCCCGGCGCGGGCGCCCGCCCCCTCCCCCCCGTGGTGGGTGACCCTCTCTCCCTCCCCCTCCTCCATCTTCCCACCCTCTCCCTCCCTTCCCGCCCTCTACGTACCCCTCTCCAGCCCCTCCTCCCCCCCTCCTCTTCATCTGCGCCCCCGGCCCTCCTCCTCCTCTTAGTCCCCCGTCGCCCTCATCTCCATCCCTCTTCCTCTCTCCAGACCTCTTCCCTCCCCCGCCCCGCGTCCTCGCCCATCTCCCTCTCCCCCCCGCGCCCCCCCGCCCTCTCCCCCCCCCCCAGTTCCCTCCCCCTCCCCCTCCCTGCTCCATGCCTCCCATCCGTTCATTCACCCATTCCCCTCCAGTCCCCCCGCCCTCGCCCCCCCCCCCCCCTCCAGCCGCTGCGCGCTCCCCTCTCCCTCCCCGTCCCCCTTCCCTCCCCCCCTCGCTCTCCCTCCCTCCGTCGCCCCGGCTGCATCGATCCCGCCCCTTCGCCGCTCGCTCCTCTTCCCTTCTCCCCTCCTCCAGCCCCTCCGCCCTTCCCCCCCTCCGCCGGCATCGTCCCCCTCACCCCCTCCCTCCTCCCCCTCCCTCCCCCGCGCTCCCCCCTCCCCCCCTCGCCGCCCTCTCCCCCGTCCACCGACTATCTCGCCCTCCGCTCGCCCCGTCCGAGCATCTCCCCCCCCCCTTCCTTCTGTCTCCTCGTCCCGCCGGCTCCCCCGCCCGTTCCCCCTCTCCCTCGCTCGCGCCCCCCCTCATCGTCCCCTTCCGCTCCCCTCTCCCTCCCGGATCCCCGCCTCTCGTTCTCGCCTCCCCGCCCCCCTCCCCCTCCCCCACTCCACCCGCGGCCGCGGCGCGTCTCCGCCTACCTCTCGCTGCGATCACGCCCCCCCTCCCCCGCCGTCGGTCCGCGTCCCCTCTCCTCCCGCCTTGCCCGCCCCCTCGGCGCCCCTCCCCCCTCTCTCCGCCGGATCCATGCGCTGCCTCCTCATTCGCCCGTTCCCCCCCCTCCGCACTGCGGCCGCGTCCCCCCGCCTCCCCCCCTATCGCTCGTCCCTCCGCTCCGCCGCCCTCCCTCCCCTCCCCAGCGTCTCCTCTCTCCCCTCCCCCGCCACTCGCCTCCTCGCCGGCATCATACTCCGCTTCCCCTCATCGCCGCCCCTGGTCCCCCGTTGACCCGTCGCATCACGTCCACCCCGTCTCGCCTCCCCCCACCCTCCCTCCCCTCCCCTTCCTCAGCCCCCCCCCCTCCCGCACCTCTCCCCTCCCCTCCCCCCGCTCACCCCCCCCCCCCTCCCTCCCCTCTCCCCCCCCCATCCCATCCCCCTCCCCCCCCCCCTCCCTCCCCAACATCCCCCGCCCCCCACCCCCCCCCCCCCCCCCCCTCCCTCCCTCCTTCCCCACCCCCTCCCCCTCTACCCTCCCACTCCCCCTCCGCCCTCTCCCCCCTCCTCCCCCCCCCCCTACCCCCCCCCCTCCCTCCCCCCCCCTCCCCCGCCATCCCCTCCTCCCGCTCCCTCTCCCCCCCACCCCCATCCCCCCTCCCCTCCATCCCCCATCCCCCCCCCCCCACAGCCCCCTCCCCTCCCCACCCCCCTCCTCTCTCTGCCGTCCCCTACCGATCGCCCCCACCCTCTCTGGCCCTCCTCGGCAATCCCCGTCCGTCCCTCTCGCCCCCTCATCTCTTCTCCGGTGCCCTTCCTCCCCCCGTCGCCGGGCGCTCTCCGCGCTCGGCTAGCGGCGCCTCTCCGTTCGTGCTCGACCCCCTTCCCTCCTATCTCCCCCTCCCTCGTATATCCCCTCGTCTGCCTCCTCCGTGTCCCCGCCTCCTCCGTTACCCCCTCCTCGTGCCTCCCCCCTCGCCCCCCGCCCCGCCGTGCTGCGTGCATCCCCCCAGCCGCTCTCCCCCCATCCATCGATGCGCCTGCCGCCTCTCCGCCCTGTCGGCTCCCTCCCCGTCTGCCCTCCCCTGTCCCCGCCCCCCCCCGTCCCCTCCCCGTATCCCCCGCTATCCCCCCCCCCCTCCTCCCCCTCCGTCATCTCCCCATCCTCTCCGCCCCGTCCTCCATCGTGTCTTTGGGGTCCCGTCAACATCCCTCTCCCGTCTCCCTCCTCCCGCCCTGCCCTTCCCGGTCCCCCTCCCTCCCCATCCCGATCTCTCCCTCCCTCTCTCGCTCTCTCCGTTCGCTCTCCACTCTCCTGCTCTCGCGCCCCGCTTCCGTCCCCCCCTCCTTTCTCTTCTCTCGCGGGTCCCCCCCTCCTCCTCGGTCCCCGCGGCGCTCTCCGTCGCCGATCGCCCCCTCCCCCCCCTCCTCCCCCCGCCCCCCCCCCCCCCCCCCCCCCCCGCCCCCCCCGCTCTCCCACCCCTCCCCCCCCCCGCCCCCCCCCTCCCCCCCCACCCCACCCCCCCTTATCCCCCCAATCCCTCTCGCCGCCCCCAAACCCGCGTCCCCCCCCCCCCCCCCGCCCACACAGCCCCCCCCCCCCCCCCGCCCGTCCCCTCCCTCCCGCCTCCCCCGCCTCCCCACCCGTCCAACCCCCCCTCCCTCCCCCTCATCCCCCCACATCGCCCCCCCCCCGCCCAACCCGCCCCCTCTCCCACCCCCCCGCCCCCATTCCATCCCCCCCCCCCCCTCCCCCCCCCCGCCCGCCCTCCCCCCGCTACCCTCCGTCTCCCCCTCCCCCCCCTCCCTCCCGTCCCCGCCCCCCCCCCTCCCCCCCCCCCCCCTCCACCTCGCCCCCCCCCCCCCATCCCTCCCCCCCCTCCTCCCCCTCCCCCCCTGCCCCCCTCTCCTCTCTCTCTCTCCCCTCCCCTCCCCTCTCCTCTCTCTCCCCCCCCTCTCTCCCCCCCCCTCCCCTCTCTCTCCCCTCTCCCCTCCCCTCTCCCTCTCCCCTCTCCCCTCCCCCCCCTCCCCTCCCCTCTCCCCTCCCTCCCCTCTCCCCTCCCCTCCCCTCCCCTCCCCCCCTCTCCCCCCCTCTCTCTCCCCTCTCCCCCCCCCCTCTCCCCTCCCCTCCCCTCCCCTCCCCCCCCCTCCCCCCCCTCCCCTCTCTCTCCCCTCTCTCCTCCCCTCCCCTCCCCTCCCCTCTCCCCTCCCCCCCCTCCCCTCCCCCCCCCCTCCCCTCCCCTCCCCTCCCCTCCCCTCCCCTCCCCTCTCTCTCCCCCCCCCCTCCCCTCCTCTCCCCTCCCCCCCCCTCCCCTCCCCTCCCCTCTCCCCTCCCCTCTCCCCCTCCCTCCCCTCCTCTCCCCTCCCCTCCCCTCCCCTCCCCTCCCCTCCCCTCTCCCCCCCCTCCCCTCCCCTCTCCCCTCCTCTCCTCCCCTCCCCTCCCCTCCCCTCCCCTCCCCCCCCCCCTCTCCCCTCCCCTCTCCCCTCTCTCTCCCCTCCCCCTCCCCTCCCCTCCCCTCCCCTCCCTCCCCTCTCCCCCCCCTCCCCTCTCCCCTCCCCTCTCCCCTCCCCCTCTCCCCCCCCCCTCCCCTCCCCCCCCCCTCTCCCCTCCCCTCCCCCCCCCCTCCCCCCCCCCTCCCCTCCCCCCCCCCTCTCCCCCCCCCCTCTCCCCCCCCCCCCCCCCTCCCCTCTCTCTCCCCTCTCTCCCCCCTCCCCTCCCCTCCCCTCCCCTCCCCTCCCCCCTCCCCTCTCCCCCCCCTCCCCTCTCCCCTCCCCTCCCCTCCCCCCCCCTCCCCTCCCCTCCTCCCCTCCCCTCCCCTCCCCTCTCTCTCCCCTCCCCCCTCTCCCCTCCCCTCCCTCTCCCCTCTCTCCCCTCCCCTCTCTCTCCCCTCCCTCCCCTCTCTCCCCTCCCCTCCCCCCTCTCTCTCCCCCCCCTCCCCTCTCTCCCCTCCCCTCCCCTCCCCTCCCCTCCCCTCCCTCCCCCTCTCCCCTCTCTCTCCCCTCTCCCCTCTCCCCTCCCCTCTCCCCTCTCTCCCCCCCCTCTCCCTCTCTCTCTCCCCTCCCCTCCCCTCCCCTCTCTCCCCCCCCCCCTCCCCCCGCCTTCCTCCCCCCCCCGCACCCTCGCGGTCGGAAGCCTCCCCCTCCTCTCCTAGCCCCGGCCTCCCGGCGCTCTCGCTCCTCCGCCCCCTCCG
>CM070484.1:43292363-43294863 GCA_036324585.1 Champsocephalus esox
GGTAAGGTTGTGCCCCGATGGAAGGCTGACAGGCAGGTAGGCCATTGTACTTTTTACAGTATCACGGCTTCTACAGATTATGTTTTTGTATGGATTTGTTGTCAAAGCACTTCAGATATTCATTGCTATCGGGATGTTAAGAGCATTCCATGGAATATAACAAAAAGTGTATCTCGAGTCGGTTTCTCAAACTTACCTACCCCACCTTTAAGAAGCCTTGCCAGATGTGAACCTGCCTCGCTCAGAAGAGCTCTCAGAAGACTAAGGTTAAGAATGGTTGACTTTCATAAAGCTGGAAAGGGTTACAGAAGTATCTCTGAGAGCCTTGATGGTCATCAGTCCACGTAAGACAAGTTGTCTCCCTAGGAGTGGCCGTCCCGTAAAGATGACTGTCCTCGAGCGCCAGCTAGAGACTTAAAGAAATCTCTGGCACATGCTAACATCTCTGTCGACGAATCTACGATACGTAAAACACTGAACAAGAATGGAGTTCATGGAGGACGCCACGGAGGAAGCCACTGCTGTCCAGAGACAACATGGCTGCACGTTTTGAAGGTTGCCAAAGAGCACCTGGATGTTCCACCGCACGACTGGCAACATGTCTGTGGACAGATGAAACCAACGCTGAGTCGTTTGGAAGGACACACGACGCTATGGGTGGAGGATCCAAAGGGCTCACGTACATGCAGCATGGAAAGGCCCTTGAAGGATGTGAAGCATATGTCTTTTTAAAATGTGCGATTTTGTACAAAAATAAGAGTGTATTTCAGGGAAGGAAAGGAAACAGGAAATAATATAAGAACATTGTTTACAGTCAGTGTGGACAATACATACAATCCACACGTGTACATATATGTAATGTAATACCGTGTTTCCTTATTGCAATCGACTTTATTTGACATTCCATCCGTGTTCTGTTCAAACTGTGAAGCCCAGAGACGAGCTTTGCTATACTGGAGTATATTAATAAAAGGTGACCATCTGCGAGAAACAAGCCTGGGAACAGCAACCAATCAATAGAGACGCTTGTTCTTAATTATCTTTCAGAAGTTTAAAGCAACCTTTCTTAAAGCATGATAGGGCTTTCATATATATCGACATGTGTATCGATCGGGATGAACCCCTTGAGATCTCGCTTCCAAGGGGATCCCGACAACAGCAACAACTTACAGATGCACATGAACACGGATGTTGAGAGGAAACTGCATTTTCAAAAAACCACCCGTATGAACAAATGTTAGTCTGTGGAATAACTGTGACGACGCACTGACATATTGTACACGTCTATCTGAACTGAAAGTATTATTTAGGAGTCTAATCATTAATGGTTACGAGCAGGACCTGTAAAATCCCATGTGTTGTTATTTCTTGTAAATGTAAAAAGTAATTTCTTTCTGATTGTTTTGTAAAAAAAAGACAAACATGTCGCTGATGACGATGACCTAATGTTTCATAAGACAAATATAGGTTAGAGGGGGGGGGACCAGAACAGTTTGTTAAGCTTCTTCTTGCCCCTGTTGAACATGAACAGAGACTATCTGAACATTATTATTATTTTTATTTTTTGGTACTTTGTTATAATTATTAATCTAAGTGAAAAAAAGAGAATATATATAAATATATAGTTATATTTTTTTTGTTTCGACTGTCATAATGACTAAACTACAAAAAGACAAAAAGCAAAACATGACACAAGACAAACCACAAACAGTCTGTAAAGTGAAATTCAAGCGATGCATACAATCATTACAATGTGAGACAGTCGAGCAAATCAGTTTCATCCATATCAGTTTCATCCATATCAGTTTCATCCATATCAGTTTCATCCATATCAGTTTCATCCATATCAGTTTCATCAGTATCAGTTTCATCAGTATCAGTTTCATCCATATCAGTTTCATCAGTATCAGTTTCATCAGTATCAGTTTCATCCATATCAGTTTCATCCATATCAGTTTCATCCATATCAGTTTCATCAAAATCAGTTTCATCCATATCAGTTTCATCCATATCAGTTTCATCCATATCAGTTTCATCAAAATCAGTTTCATCCATATCAGTTTCATCAAAATCAGTTTCATCCATATCAGTTTCATCCATATCAGTTTCATCAATATCAGTTTCATCCATATCAGTTTCATCAAAATCAGTTTCATCCATATCAGTTTCATCATATCAGTTTCATCAGTATCAGTTTCATCCATATCAGTTTCATCAAAATCAGTTTCATCAAAATCAGTTTCATCATATCAGTTTCATCCATATCAGTTTCATCAAAATCAGTTTCATCCATATCAGTTTCATCAAAATCAGTTTCATATCAGTTTCATCAAATCAGTTTCATCCATATCAGTTTCATCAAAATCAGTTTCATCCATATCAGTTTCATCATATCAGTTTCATCAGTATCAGTTTCATCATATCAGTTTCATCCATATCAGTTTCATCAAAATCAGTTTCATCATACAGTTTCATCAGTATCAGTTTCATCCATCAGTTT
>CM070484.1:43299863-43304863 GCA_036324585.1 Champsocephalus esox
GCTAACTGACGATACGAACGATTTTTACCGAAACAAAACACAAGTCTCACAAGAAGCGTCTAAATGAGGCCTGATTGGGAAAATGCTAACGCACTTAGCACGGAACTCACGGTAGAAATACTTTATTACTTATCGGATCTGCACAAACAAGATATCAGCGATGCAAGCTGAGATCCCACAGATTATAGGGGTATAAGTATCATCACTGTGAACAAAAACTCGCGGCAGGGGAAGCGAACCCAGACATCACACAACGTAGCTTTACGGAGCAAAAACGGGACATTGTCTTACCTTTGCTGTTGTTCTGATCAAAAGTTGTGTTCAATGGCATTAACACGATAAAAACGCTGCTGAAGGTTAATCCAATGTCTCTGTGTCACTTTGAAATGATTACTGATAATCCATCTTCATAATTATGTCAAAAACTGAGATTTCATATTAGCTGTTATGAGCACTATTAGAGCTACAACACAGCTTCCGGTTTTGGGCATTCTGGCTGTGCATCACTCATTCACCAATGGGTGATGTTTAGATGGATTCTAGGAAACTCCCCTCGATTCTATTGTCTCTAACGGTTCAAACGAGGTGTCAATCATCACAATCGGCCGATGGGGGCCAGAGATATGGAAAATCAACCCAAATGACCCCAGAAGTGGGTTTTTTGTGTTAAACCTCTCTAAAAAGGTCAAATGTCACTTGTTTTGCATCAATCTTGATACAGGGTACTTATTATATGTTATAGTTTGGATTC
The DNA here is from genome assembly GCA_036324585.1 of Champsocephalus esox. Lineage (NCBI taxonomy): Eukaryota > Metazoa > Chordata > Actinopteri > Perciformes > Channichthyidae > Champsocephalus > Champsocephalus esox. The sequence goes on from CM070484.1 coordinate 43,300,615, forward strand.
CTAAAGCTTTTAGTCTACCATCCCATCACTTAAGGGTGGTTTTCAAGTAATGTGTTTTTTTGGACGGACACTATAATTATCTGAATTGACTTTAAAATAAAAAAAATCGATATTAATTCTGACTTCTCCAAATCCAACTCACAGGTTTATCATTCAATTATTTTATTTACTTTAATAAAGTTGTATTGTATTATATTGTATTGCTTTGAGAAAAAAGATTATCAATGTACCCCTTTTAGAAGTGAAGATATCTGCATGTGTACTGGGAATGTCATTTTCGAGCCTGAGGCCTGACGCACAGGCTCAGGGCTTAACAGGTTAAGCAAGCGGGTGGTTTCCCCCTCGTACTTTTGTTTGTTTTATGAAAGAATACACATCTGACAGAATAAAGGTGTTATTAATAGTTCACCTCGCACCCAAACGTTGTCCCTCTATTGCAGTGTTTCTCAAACGTTTTCACACCAAGGACCACTTACCAATACAAAAACACTCGCGGACCACCTAACTCCACAAATATCCCAAAACACATCGATTTTCTAGAACAGATTACAAATCGCCTGAAAATGGTACAAACAAGTGGTAACATGTGTGACGAAGGTGTTGCCCTGGGCTATATCATGCAATCAAAAGTGAAACGTAACCTCGCTCCATTGCTGAGATATTCCCGCGAGAGTGCGGAAAACTTAAATGAACTTGTTTATTTAAAATGTGAAATGTTACCAATATACTCACGGACCACTAGGGGGCACTGGTGTATCCAGGCACTGTCACGCCCTAAATGTAATTAATTGAATAATAAAACTGTTAAAAAAAGTACAATAATATGACATAATATGAATATATACAAAATGACACCCTAATAAACAGCGGAAACTTTAGAATAGGGTCTTAGACATTAAACAGAAAGTATTAAACATTTAGATTACTAACATATTGGAGATATATATTATACAGAAACTTTTATCCAAAAACCTTTACATTAACCAAATCAAAAAGTGAGCTAATCTACTACTAGAACGTCCCGAAGAACAATATATTTTTTTATGAGTTCAGTGTATTTGTCTTCATATATTTAAGGAACGATAAATTGAAAACATATTGTGCAGTTGTGAATAAAACGCCATAAGGAAGTTGTTCAATCTGGGTATAATCAGGCAGAAGTCTTATTATGATATATTAAAAACTGCTCTTAATGATGGAACAATTCCAATAACAACAGAAGGAATATAAATATATATTCTTTATGTATTTCCCTCTTTGCCATTATCTCCGGGAGCACGAGTTAAGAAGTTACTGTAAATCCTCCGGTGTTTTCATCTCCGTGCGATAATAAAAGTGTCCCGTGTGGATGTTTGAGTGCTGCACATCTCTCGCAGATTTACAGGTGAACAGATAAGGAGTCGGAGAGGCGGGAACGCACAGTCATATTGACATCGCAGACACATGACATGCTAAGGATTCATACTCCTGGGGGGTGTACTACGAAGCAGGATTTTCGCTGAGCGGCTAAATTCAGGGTTAACTCTGGGTTTCCGGTCCTACGAAGCTGGTTCTCTTTTTAGCAGGCTAGATCTCCATGGTAACTTATGCTTAGCGGCTAACCTGGTCGGGACAGCCGTAACGCGGCGCAGACGGACCCGGTGGAAACTAGGGGTAAGGGGCGGGACATCTCTAAGCGGTTGACCAATCACAACAGAACCGGCCAGCTAACCAATCAGAGCAGACCGGGCTCTGGTTTTAGACAGAGGGTGGAAAGAGGTGCTGCAGCAATAAAGAGCTTTTTGAACATTAAAGCATGGAGACATGTCCCAGTAGAGACATAAAATACTGATATGAACCTGAACTTCAGCAGGATATGTCCCCCTTAAGAAAATATCGATGACTGCAATTAATTAAATTTCTAATTCAGAAATAGGCCATAATGCATACTCAGTATTTTAACTTTTGGTACTTTAGGCATATTTGTTTTGCCAATACTTTTGTACTTTTGAATGCTGGCGTGTTCCTTGTAACATTATTTGTACAATTGAATACTGCTTCTTTTGACTTTCAAAATAAACAAATCTCAGTACTTATTGGACCTCTACTACTGATACAAACCCCGATGGATCGCTGTGAGTGTTACTGTGCTCTAATATTGACCGTGTTGATTCACCTTCCTCATCTTGAATCAGATGCAGGTCTGAAAGCTGCCAAACCTGGGATTAAGACAGGTGGGGGAAGTAATCAATACATCTAAGTGATTATCAGAGCAAACACGGGAGGGTTGAGATGTAACAGCGTTGCACGACGGCTTTGACAGGAAGCGGTGTAAAAGGCCACCTGATGAGAGCACACCTCCAGGGTGTCTTCTTCTGTGGTGTTTCAGCTCATCAGAGGGCTGTTTCTGATCTGCGGAGCCGCTTGTCTACACAGGTGAGCCACTCTCAGCTCTCTTGTCCATAATTCACCGGTGTTATCGCTTCCTGCAAAGCCCGGGCGCTCTCTGCGTTGCCAGCTCACAGCTTTAACCGCAGTGTTCACTTTAATTGTAACATTTCGGTTGTGCTTCGATCAACCCTTTGCTGCCAATTGTGGAAGCAAGACGGTCATATTCTGCGTCTCCAATCTGGCACTGCTTCACTTACATTTGCTTTGAGTGCATACATGTGTCCCAATGCAAAGTATGGCTAACTCAGCACCCATATGGTGATCTTATAATCATCAAAAAGACTCTCGCCGGGATCCTTTCCCCTCGCCCATCCTCTCATGTTGTTTTGGAATTGCCAAATTGGGTATTGGGTATTGTCACTTACAATGAGGCTGCTGCTATTGCCGGTTATTAAAGACAACGCTACGTGGTCTATATGTACACACTGCAGTAGTTTACACTGTGAAAGACCTTGGGAGGTACCAGGGGCGGACTGGCCATCGGGACGTTCAAGACGAATCTCGATGGGCCGGTACTGAAGAGGGCCGGTCGGACAATGTGGGCCGGTCGGAAAAGTCACTAGCACCAGCACCACCCCCCTGTTGACAATTTCACCAGCGGTACCGAAGTGGGCCAGTCGAGAGTCCCGGGCCGATGTTTAGTCCCAGTCCGCCCCTGGGAGCCACTGTGTCTGAATTGAGAGACAGCAATATTCAACAAACCGTCTGACGTCATTCTAACTAAGTCTACTTCGTGCAGTCGGTGCTTAATGGCTAAACAACTGCTGCAACGAGTTCAGATACAACATGTGGAGAATTAACGCCACACTAATGGCGCGTTTCCACTGCAGGCCTCGCTCGGCCTCGCTCGGTTTGGTTAGGCCTTATTAGGCCCGGCTCGCTTTAATGCTGCGCTTCCATTACAGCTTAGGAACTGGGGCAGTTACTATAGTAACGCAGTGTAGACGGAGCCGTGACGTCATCTTCAATGAGAGCCCCAGAAAAACAACACAGCCGTTAGCTGTTAGCCTCAGAGCTCACAGCTCCTCATATCTGTTCAGAAACTAGACAGAAGTTAAACAAGTACAAACCACAGACTGCCTGTGTCATGGAGGATACAGTCGCTGGTTTATTTATGTCTGTAGGCCGTTGCTGTGAGGGTGGACGGTCGGAGCATATATAACGTTAGCTTAGCCGATCTCCATTCAGAAAACACGCATTTTAAAACGGTTTTTTCGCCTGCCGTCTGTCTGCAGACTCGTCAAAGCATTAATTCATGGTCTTTTACAAACCGGTATCAGTGTGTTGTTACTTCGGCATCATTTAGAAACGTGTATTACAATTAAATCACGGTCAAACATGTTCATCTTGTTGTAGTCGTAGCCCCCTTGCCAGCGATTCTCTCTCTAGTTTAGCATGCTCAGCCCGACTCAGCCCGGTTGTTCCTGGCCCTGGAACCACGATTTAGTCGGGCCAGAAAAAAGGTGAAAAAGTAGCCCCGGGCCAAAACTAGGCCAAGTGGAAACACAACCAAAAACGGGCTCCCGCTCGGCTCGGCACGCTTAACGCGAGCTACCCGCTGCCGTGGAAACGCGCCATAAGTTTCTGAGGGCTGCCGTCCATCAGAGGCCCAATCAGAATCTATGGCTTCACATCTGATGCCTTTCCCTCACTGGTCTTGTAAGTTAAACCCTTACCATAAAGCCTGATAAACAAAGTGTACCACCACATACAATATCCAGCAGGCCCGACCAAATTACAAAGCGAGCACAGGTTGCCTAGTAACAGCATCTCCTGAAAGCTTTGTTGTCAACTTGATTTGCATCCAAAGAAATATATA
>CM070484.1:43309863-43379863 GCA_036324585.1 Champsocephalus esox
ACTCAAAGTGAGTTTCATCGTCACCAGAGGAAACGCCTTCCCGTGTTTATTCCGTTACATTCCTTCCGTCCAGCTCCAGATGCTCAGAGGCTGGTCATGTGACTCCAGCAGCTCCAGATGCTCAGAGGCTGGTCATGTGACTCCAGCAGCTCCAGGTGCTCAGAGGCAGGTCATGTGACTCCAGCAGCTCCAGATGCTCAGAGGCTGGTCATGTGACTCCAGCAGCTCCAGATGCTCAGAGGCTGGTCATGTGACTCCAGCAGCTCCAGATGCTCAGAGGCTGGGTCATGTGACTCCAGCAGCTCCAGATGCTCAGAGGCTGGTCATGTGACTCCAGCAGCTCCAGATGCTCAGAGGCTGGTCATGTGACTCCAGCAGCTCCAGGTGCTCAGAGGCTGGTCATGTGACTCCAGCAGCTCCAGATGCTCAGAGGCTGGTCATGTGACTCCAGCAGCTCCAGATGCTCAGAGGCTGGTCATGTGACTCCAGCAGCTCCAGATGCTCAGAGGCTGGTCATGTGACTCCAGCAGCTCCAGGTGCTCAGAGGCGGGTCATGTGACTCCAGTAGAGTCTGGGTGTGGTATCGCTGGCCCCTCGCTGCACTAGTATTCCACATGACATTCTCTGCTCTCCTCCTCTGAAGGAAGAGTCAGCCTCGCCTCTCCCTCCTTTCCTCCCCTCTGTCTGCGAGAGGGATTTAGCTTGTTGTTTTACGAGCTACCTGCGGGGACGTCTTCAAGTGTTGGAAATGCGCGTGTGCGTGTTCACGAGGCAGGTTCGTCGCTAAACCCGATGCATTAGGCGTGCATCGCTAGAGAGGCGAAGTCCCTCCCTTTCCTCCATGGGACCTTATTTCAGAAAAAGTATGCATTGAAGTCGACGGAGAGAGAAACGTTATCTTTCCATCCCGTTTGAATTGTGCCACGAATTACACACATGATGTTTGTCCATTTAAAAGATAATTTTACAAGTCAACAACATTTAAATGTGAAGTAACACTTTGTTTGTGTGAACCGCTCAATGAACTACATCTCCCATCATGCACCACACACCCAGACGGCCGTCACGTTGAAACATTTCACTTCTTTCTCTCAGAACGAGGCGGAAAGTATTCAAAGAGGTGGAAATCACTCCGAGTCTGGGCGCGTTGAGAGCTGTGCACACACACGGGGAGTGAGTCGGTTCCTGAGAGCCAGCATGCGGGACCGGGACTCTGGGAGTTGTAGTCTTTCTAGTTGCGTATTTTTCATCGTCTTTTATTTCAAAAAATGTACGAAAAACTGTGACTTTTTGACACGGAAATTATTTGTTAAATTGACAAACATCATGTGTGTAATTCGTGGCACAATTCAAACGGGATCGAAATATAACGTTTCTCTCTCCATCGACTTCAATACATACTTTTCAGAAATAAGGTCCCATGGGGCGGAAGTAGACGGACTTCGCCTCTCTGTGAAAAGCTTAGGTCACAAGCTCCTCCAACAGTGCAACACAATAAAACAGATAAAATAGTAAGTGATACAAGTAGAATAATGCAAGGAGAGTCTATATACAAGTAATTGGAATGTGATATATTAGATAAATAATTTGTAAGTTGCACTAACACATATAACTGCTGGTGTCCTCAGAGGTGAGTCGGAGAGGGAAGTGCAGTCCCTCAGAGCAGTCCTGTTTGTTGATTATCCGCTCCCGTTCCTATCACAGCCCGATAGCATCTCCATCTGATCTGCTGCCAGAGACGCTAGCTCAGTAGCCGCTCCGCTGCTAGCCGCATCCCTCTCCTTTATCAGGCCCCGATCTGCCATCGCCCTGCTCTCTCATCTTCTCCTTATCTCCTTATTCCACCTTTCTCCCTGCTCCCAAACACCCCAGACCCAACAGTCTCTCATCTTCCTCATCCTCTTCCTCCTTTTATCCCTGTCTCTCTCGGAGCCTTTGCCACAGCTCCTACTGTTGATCCCCACGCTTGGTTTCACGTAAACTGCCAGGGCGGAGTCAGTGAGTGACAGGATGACATGCAGATTAGAGATGAAGAAGAAGAAGAAGAAGAAGAAGAAGAGAAGAAGAAGAAGAGAAGAAGAAGAAGAAGAAGAAAAGAAGAAGAAGAAGAAGAAGAAGAAGAAGAAGAAGAAGGCACATGCTTACTTACCAGAGAGGGCAAAAGTACACACATCCTTTACTCAAGTAGAAGTACAGATACTCGTGTTTTAAAATACTCTGGTGAAAGTAGAAGTACTGGCTAAACTTCTTTCCTCAAGTGAAAGTAAAGAGGCTTTGAAGTGTACTTCAGTAAAAAGTACCCATAGCTAGCAGAGAAGTAGAAAGTACAGGTATTTGAGTTCAACATGTAAGAAGTAGAAAGTACAGGTATTTGAGTTCAACATGTAAGAAGTAGAAAGTACAGGTATTTGGGTTCAACATGAGAGAAGTAGAAAGTACAGGTATTTGAGTTCAACATGTAAGAAGTAGAAAGTACAGGTATTTGGGTTCAACATGAGAGAAGTAGAAAGTACAGGTATTTGAGTTCAACATGTAAGAAGTAGAAAGTACAGGTATTTGAGTTCAACATGTAAGAAGTAGAAAGTACAGGTATTTGAGTTCAAAGTGTAAGAAGTAGAAAGTACAGGTATTTGAGTTCAACATGTGAGAAGTAGAAAGTACAGGTATTTGAGTTCAACATGTAAGAAGTAGAAAGTACAGGTATTTGTGTTCAACATGTAAGAAGTAGAAAGTACAGGTATTTGAGTTCAACATGTAAGAAGTAGAAAGTACAGGTATTTGTGTTCAACATGTGAGAAGTAGAAAGTACAGGTATTTGTGTTCAATATGTAAGAAGTAGAAAGTACAGGTATTTGAGTTCAACATGAGAGAAGTAGAAAGTACAGGTATTTGAGTTCAACATGTAAGAAGTAGAAAGTACAGGTATTTGGGTTCAACATGTGAGAAGTAGAAAGTACAGGTATTTGAGTTCAACACGTAAGAAGTAGAAAGTACAGGTATTTGAGTTCAACATGTAAGAAGTAGAAAGTACAGGTATTTGGGTTCAACATGTGAGAAGTAGAAAGTACAGGTATTTGAGTTCAACATGTAAGAAGTAGAAAGTACAGGTATTTGAGTTCAACATGTAAGAAGTAGAAAGTACAGGTATTTGAGTTCAACATGTAAGAAGTAGAAAGTACAGGTATTTGAGTTCAACATGTAAGAAGTAGAAAGTACAGGTATTTGAGTTCAACATGTAAGAAGTAGAAAGTACAGGTATTTGAGTTCAACATGTGAGAAGTAGAAAGTACAGGTATTTGAGTTCAACATGTAAGAAGTAGAAAGTACAGGTATTTGAGTTCAACATGTGAGAAGTAGAAAGTAAAAAGTCATCAGAAAAATAAGTAGTGGAGTAAAGTACTGATACCAGAAACATGTACTTAATTGCAGTAACGAAGTATTTGTACTCCACTACTTCCCAGCTCTGTCCCTCGCTCTGACCATGTGTCAGCGGTGAGGGATAAACGAGGGAAGAGAGGAGGGCAGACGTGTGAAAAGAAAACATGTCGAGTAAGCAGAGAAGTTGTGTGAAGGCAGCAGTCCTGTCCCGCTCCCCATCGATCGCCATGAGGTGCTCGGATCAGTCAGCTTGATTTCACCGGCTCCCAGCATGCAACATGCAACACACCCGTCAGCAGATACCACAGACTCCACTCCACACGGAGAAAGGAGCGCCTCCACTAAACAGGCAGCACTTTACAAACAAGGCTCTTCTTCACAAACCATCCTGACATATAACGATGCACAGATTAGGAGCTCATCCATTACTCACTCGATATAATTGTTCTAAATTGCTCACACACTTAAACTGCAACTTAAGACACACTTTGCATAGTGCAATAGTGGCATTGTTGTCATAATTAAGTGCTGCTTTTGAAACTGCTGATGCTCAGAGACCCGAACAGACCTTACCTTATTCTGGAGATCAAAAGATAGAAAACGGTTTCCTTTGCTTTAGTGATCTTATCTGCCGTCTTCCGGTACGTCCACACAGCAGCTTTTCAAACATCTTGAACATCTTGGAGCTGGGCGTGTCTGACAGCTTGCGGATTCTTTGCGAGCAATGCGACCAACAACCAATCACATGAATGTCCCGCCCCCAACATACAAAGCAAAAAACCCCGCGGATTTTATGCGAGCAATATATATATATATATATAAACTCCCCAAACAGGAGAAACCCTACCCAGTTTCCCCACTGTCTCTGCCCCCTCCCTCCATGCTGGTTCCTCCGGTTTGTATCCCGGTAATAGTTCTGGTCGCAAAGAACCGGGTGATTTGCTACCGTAACTTCTCGTTTGGAATATGAGGAAATGAACTGCGGTCTGGCTCTCCCTGCTTACACGCGGTTTGATTGGCTAGCGCTTCTACTGTCAGATTTGCATACACGTGTTTGATTGGCCGGCGCTTCCAGCTCAGCTTCAAAAGTTGAACATTGCTCAACTTTTGAATCCTGGAAATCCTGGAAATCTTCGCTTCGCTCCCCCACAATGCAGTTCGGCGAAAAGCGGGGCAAAGTGACGTCATCCCCGTTCAAAGTCAACGGGCAGAGACGCGTTGGAAGATTCGTCTAAAGCTGCTGTGTGGACGTACCGTTAGAGTTCACAACAACAGCTCACCTGCACTGGTGTTTCTATTGGTTGTGGCATTTCGTCTACAATGAAATAGAGTTTTAAGCAGTGTTGGGGAAGTTACTCGTTACTTCTTTAAAAAAGTAATCCCTTACTTTACTTAGTTACCCTCCAAGGAAAGTAACTGTTTACGTTACTCGTTACTTTTATGTTGCTCGACTTTGGGCAGAACCCATAACACATAAAGTTCTACTATGGAGGACATAACAGATATTTATTTTGTGCTCTTTATTATAAAAAAATGCCACAGAGCACTTAACAAAACATTGGGCTATAGCGTCAACACCACCACGAAACAATAATATCAAACAATATCAAAATAAAATCATAATCATTAAGGGTTACAGGCTAGCCCCAACAGCTAGTGCAAATCATATCAATAGGAAACTAAATAGGCTTGGACTCGAAATATCATCATTCCCCCGGGGATCTTGAGCTGCTCGCTTCATGCTAGCATGTTTTCCTTTCAAATGCTTGGTGAGGTCGGCAGTGGAGTTAACGGCAGTGGACACAAGTTCCTGGCCAGGGCACAACGTACACCGTACACTCACATGTTCCCCTTAGTTTCAACAAGTTGGAAGTCATGGGAATACCTCCATCCCTCGAATGTTAGCTGCGCCTGCTTCTCGCTTGCCATCGCTGCTCTTCAGTCTTCATGCCACCACCAGCGGCCAGCCTCCATCACGTACCGTGTGGAATGAGAGCTCGTGCCTCGTAAGCACACAGCTGAGTAGGCAGTGTCACTCGTCCAGGGAAAAGTAACGTTGCGACGAATTGAAGAAGAAACTACGTTACGTTACATTTACCCGGCAAAAGTAGTTACGTTATCCAACACTGGTTTTAAGTAACTAAAAACTGATATTTTGCGAAACTCCATCCAGGGTACGGATGTGTAAGCGTATTCTATTTTGTATTAATGTATTATATGAATAAATTAATCTGTATTCCAACAAAAAAACATGTTCTTAGCAGTTTGTTTATAACTGATCATTTTCTTATTTGTATGTATTTTTGTACAGATGTTACAACTAGACAGAGCTTTGGCAATACTGTATGTAAATATGGGTATGCTAATAAAGCTTTTGAATTGAATTGTAAGCGTGGGGAAAACTGATGCTTGGGCTTGTAAGAGAGTATCTTCTTTGAGATAAATATATGTGCAATTCCAATGGCGCTGGTCAAAATGGCGGTCACGGCCATTGCACTTAAGTCCTACTTTCCCCATCAGCGCACACGTGTGGGTGACGTGGATAACATGTGGTTTCAGTTCACCAGCGCTTGAGGGTTTCCTCGGTCTGCCGCCACATGCTTCTGTGGACCCGCTCTGTCTGACTTTAAGACATTCGGCCATCACCCTGACACATTTGTATTAGTTAGCAGTTCCTGGTAATTGATTTGCATTGTTTGGCTTTTCTTTTACACTTTGATTTATATTCTATCTGTTAGATGTTTGTTCTTACTCACTTTTCACTGCATACTAAGGCCACATATTTGTCTTTATTCGAGAACACATGAACCACAAAGAGGTGATTAATCATCAGATAGTTTTAAACCACCATAAAGTGAATCTCAATATAGACCAAGGGGGTCAAACACAATTTCATCGCGGGCCACATTAGCATCATGCTTGCACTCAAAGGGCCGGTAAGACGATATAAAAATACATATATAAATATTTAATATATATAAAATAATATATTTTATTATATTATTGCCTCTGGGTAATAACTCAATAATGAACTACGTCTGAAAGCAGAAGTCTACGGCAAATAAGTGCAAGTCTCTTCTGTGAGAATGTCACAAAATTATTTAAAAAGAAAAGCCAAATTCTGAAAAAAAGGCATATTTGAGGTGCATTGTGGGACATGTAGTTTATGGGCAACGTGCTTCTGTAAATCGGCATGTAACCGTATAATAACCATTTTCTTTGCAAGGTCTTTTGGGGCTGCATGAAATGAAGTCACGGGCCGGATTTGGCCCCCGGGCCTCGAGTTTGACACCCCTGATGAGACGTGTTGAAATAATTGATGAGAGAATTGTTGTGCGAGCAAACTAAAGAAAACACAAACATCTACTTCTTCTGTTTGTTTTAATATTAACCCGTCATAAGTTATGAAAGTGTTTTGAGTAGCAGCTGATCCCCCTGGCTTCCTGCAGTTCTTATACTCCAGCTCTCTGGAAGTTGACTTTCTGACAAGTTGATGCAACTTCTGCGATGAGATTTCTCACCTCTCTATGTTTAACTCATGACTCACTTTCCTTGTCTATCTTTTCAATTTCTGTCCCTTCTCTTGCAAAAGGCTGAGCTCTAACTGTTCCCCATGTGTTCAGCTCAGAGAAGTACAGATCTGTCCTGTAAAAGACCCCCATCTAATTCTTCCACAATGTGTTTTACATATGTTGCTGTTGCAGGCAGAGGCTTCCCGCAAAGAACGTGTACTACTACCGCTCTCCGGACCACCGGCGCAACTACGTCATGTCCTTCGCCTTCTGCTTCGACCGAGAGGACGAAGTGTACCAGTTTGCGTACTGCTACCCATACACCTACTCCAGACTGCAGCACTACCTGAACAGCCTGGAGCGCAGGAACCTGCCCTTCCTGCAGAGGGAGCAGCTGGGCCTCAGCGTGGTGAGTGGGGAGGGGGAGGGCTGTGAGGGGGGGGGAGGGCTGTGAGGGGGGAGGGAGAGGGCTATGAGGGGGAGGGCTGTGAGTGGGGCTGGGAGGGGGGGGGGAGTTTGGATCGTTTCCAACCAGCTGAGTGAACTACGTCACACTCCCAGCTGAATAAGGCTCCTTCTTTAAGGGTTTTTGAAACAGCAGCAAGCTTTGGGACACACTCCCTTCTCTCTGATTTCTCCAAGTGTTTAGAATCAGCATTTGGCACGACAAAGCGTTTGATAATTATACATTTAATTGATATATTTGTGCTTTTCTAAATTCTCAAAGACACCTTACAAGCATACAACAAACCTACGTACTGCAGACTTACATAGATCGATCTTTAATTTGTCATTGAACAGGTACAACGACATTACAATGAAGTCAAGGTGCCAACACGCAACAACAAGACAATATGAAAACAACAATACACTATGAAATAAGAAATGGACTTAAATAGACGTGATGGGGAATATGTACATAAATAAATAATACATGAAATTGCACGATTCCCCTCGTTTTGCACGGAAGGCTTATATAATTTAAATATTTGAGACATTAGTGAAACAAGATGCAATGACATTATGTAAAGCGTCTTTGGGTTCAGAAAAGCGCTATAGAAAATGAATATATTATTATTATTATTATTATTATTATTATTATTATTATTATTAATTGACAGAAAATCCAAAGAGACAAAAGAACAGAAAACAGTGAGAATATATTTTTTCTTTTTCGCAAACGTCTTTTCGTTTACAAATCTCACGCTTATGACGAGCTGCTCGGTTTGTGCACCAGTCCATGTTCAAAACGTTACAATCAATTACACGATGAAAAGGGGTGTATAAGTAAGAACAATAAAAACACAACAAGACATTCAAGATGACGATATAAAATGTCTTTTCTTTTCTTATTTTGCACGAATTTCAAGTCCAAGTTTGCACGGAAATGTTTCTGCACGGCGTTTCATGACATATACAAACAGTGTTGCACATGGTAAGGTGGTTAAGTCCTACACACTCCCTGATGGAGGGTTTAATAACTCCCACTCCCCACTATAGTTGGTTTGGAACGGCACTAAATCTGGCGGACCCTCAAACGCACAAACAGATTGAAAATGGGAAGGTTAGGGTCCGATTGAACTTTGGACAGCGTGTGTGGACTGGCTATAGCTGGAGAAGAACAGTGGAATTATGATGAAGACAAGTGTGTGTGTGTGTGTGTGTGTGTGTGTGTGTGTGTGTGTGTGTGTGTGTGTGTGTGTTAATCAGCCGCCCTCTCCCCTCTGCAGTAGGAGTCGGTGTATCATGTGCGCTGCCTCCAGTCTTGTCGGCTCTTATCAGATAATTGTAGGAGAAAAACTCATTAGAAATGCTTGAGAGATTACCACTTCTTCTTCTTCTTCTGTCTCCAACATGTGTCAGAGAAAAGCTCGCTGTGCACCATGAAAGAACAGGTATTTTGAAGGAGCGTCTGACTGTAAATATACTGAGGAATTTAGAAAAACATGAAACAGCTGATAGTTGAGAAACCTTTTTTAATTAAATATCTGGTAACCTGCAGTGACACTAAGACGAGGAGACGAGGCGTTTCAGAGTCTAATGGCTGGTCGTATTTCAAAACCAGATTAAGTTACATTTCCATATTTAACAAAGAGAAGAGAAGACGAGAAGAACCACCTTTTATCTTTTGTTTTGCCCTCAAAATATAATACTTAAAGGCATCTACCGTACTTTCCGGACTACAAAGCGCACCTGCATAGAAGCCGCCGCAGCTAAACTGTCCGTCTGTCTCGCTCTCGTTCTGTCTCTCGGTTCCACTTTTACTTTGGCGCGCGACCTGTCTCACTCTTTTCCGGCCTCCAGGTTTTCCTGCTGGAGCCCGCCGCTTAAAGGTGGCGGGCGCGGACCGGTCATAGAGCCCGTAGCGTTAAAGGTGGTTAATGTTACCTGTAAAATCCATAGATTTAGGAGGTTCCCTAGTGGCCGTTAGCTGTACACAGAAAAACGGCCATTTCTGCTGATCATAATTCCATTGTTGAGGTCGACCAGGATATATTTAAATTGTTAATGTTCCAAACTCACATTGGTTTCTCACAGCATCTCTGTATAGTCTGTGTATTCTCTCTCTGTCCTACACGGCCTGTTGGAGCTCCTCCCCCCCCCTCCCTGTGAGCCCACTGTGCTCTGATTGGTCGGGACGTTGCGAGGTTCGCTGCTCAGTGAGCTGGCTTACTGGTGTGGTTTCCGGGTCGGCGATACAGCGAGACCAAGCGAAACTCATCCTGAGCACACACACACTCACAGCCGAAGTAAAAACAATCAGTGTGGCTTGATATCGAGAAAGAAAAAGGTTTGTAACGCTGTGAGTCAACGGGTCTGTGGAGAGCGTTTCTCCGCCAACCCAACTCGTCTGTTACCAACCAGGGAGCTCGATGCAAGTCAATGGGACTCCCTGCTAGTTGAAAATGTACGCTAAAGATCCTGGTGTGGGAGGAGCTCTGCAGATTGGTCCATTTTGATTTGTCCATGACGTCACTTGGTCCCGGAAGAAACAATGGAAAAAGAGAAATGTCCAGCGGGGCGTTCTGGGGCAGCACAGACAGACAGGTCTCTCCGGTGTTAGAGCTTTACTCGCTACAGGGTGCACTTTGAGGCTGTGTGGCTCTGCAGAGCGCTAATGCATAAACACACAAGGGGACGGGTGATAACCGGAAAAGCATGACATGGGACCTTTCAGATTTCCATTTTGGTTACCTTTGTGCTTAGCAAGCTTATACAGTACAGCCCCCACATTTCAGATGGAAATTACATTACCATTTTGGAAGTAAACATGTCCACAACAACCGAAGAAAATAAAAAATACAAGAGCAGAAACTCAGAAAACCAAACTGCGGGCAGACCATTTGTGGCATTTTATGTTGGAGAATGTCAAAAAGTGGCCCTTTTTGCGTCACGCTGGGATCCCGTGATGCCTGCGCAGTGTGGGCAGCACGGCACAGCGGAGCGCTGGTTCCCACTAACCACAGACCGGGGCTTTTCATTCTGCAGCTCAGTGTGGCGACTCGTTCCACTGACCCCCTCTTACGACCTCAACTGTCAACACATCTTGTGTTGTAGTTGCATCCACATCGACTCTTCGTCTGTGAGCAATACGTAGCATTTGGTCTGCCTGCTTTACAATGGGAAATCAAGCATTTGTAGTAACAAGGAGGTCTTCATCAAAAGGATAACATTCACAATAATCGTCCCAAAGTTCATTAATGCATGGTGTCCGGGGGTTACTATGTGTTTCATTTGATTTAATTCACTCCCAATCGGGCTATGCAATAATTGAAATAGTCTGTGAAGTGCAATATGGACAAGTGCAATACCTTGATCTGTGCACTATAAGGTAAAGGCAAAAGACATGGAGATATCATTCTACATGTATTAGTGCAGAAGTCCCAACTTACAAAATTGTATTTTACCGACCTAATAAAAAATCCTTGTTTGGTGTAGATCCTCAAAAATACTATCATTTTGATATAATATTCGGTCTTAATGTGAATAGTGTTCCATAAATGATCAATATTTATATCAATATTATCACAGTTAGTTTTGTTTGTCTCATCAAGGAGACCGAATTTCCAATACTGTTTTTGTGGGGCGAGAACGTTCCTTTATTTTAGATGCAGAGTTGAACAGTGAAGTACCCTTTAATACATACTGTACAGTAACTCTCTAATATGTTTCAGATTATAACTTCAAGTCTGGTCAGAACCAAAGATATTTTGGACCCCCACATTTTAAGTCACGCATTAATTAGTTAGTCGTTTTTATCCAAAGCGACTAACATACATTCAGTACTGTGGGCAATCCCAGGGTGTCTCGCCCAGGGACACAACGACATGCTGACTGCAGTGGGGTTTGAACCTGTGACCCAAAGTCCAGCGCACTATCCACTGAGCCACAGCCTCCTACCAAAGCTCACATGTCCCCCACTTCTGTTGTAAATGATTACAGCTACAATAATCTGTTGCCACGAGACAGCCAAATTAATAAAAACCAACACGGAAATAAAAGGGAAATTCTGTATTCAGATTCTGTTTCCGAACTGTTTGTGTGTACATCATATCGTAAATACGAGCTTTACAATCCTGCCTTCACTGTTTCTGCTTTATTTAGAAGCCACATGGTTTCGAGACAGAGGGAACAGAGAGAGGACAGACCGGCTTGCTTTGGCTCACAGAGTCAGAATTAGTATTCATAGTCATAGAGACGTTTTATGGCCGTATTTTTCTCTTTATGTTCTCTGGGCAGACAGCTCAGCCCCACCCTCTCATATCTCTTCCTCTGGCTGCTCCCTTCTCTATCTCATGCACATGTGTGACTCCACACACACACACACACACACACACACACACACACACACACACACACCATGTATACATTTTAATTTTTTATTTATTTAACCTTTATTTAACCAGATAAAAAAGCATTGAGATAAAATCTCATTTGCAAAGCTGACCTGGCCGAGAAGGCAGCAACGTTACACATCATTACACATGACACAAACATATAAAATACAGAGAACACAACTAAGTAAACAAAAGACGAAAAAGCAGTCACTACATTGAGCACATTAGGACAGGAAGAAAGGCACTACTTATTACTGCAAGAGCAGCTGGTGGTGAGGACCTCAGACATCTTCAATCTAAAACATGAGACAAGTGCCCTCAGTGTGAGGCTTGATTGAAGGTCATTCCAAGACCAAGGACCAGAATGAAAAAGACTCCTTTCTCCAGCCTCAGTCCGCCCGGCAGGAACCCGTATCCAGGCTCTGGGTCTGAGGCTGTGAGAGTCACAAACTGGAGCAAATCTGGCACATATGTACAGTGCAAGCTTATCTAAAATGGCTTTATACATTAATAACAACCAATGCTGCATCCTACGCATACTAAGTGAGGACCATCCAGCTATACAGTGTGCAATGATGAGTCCTATCGGCAGTGCAGCGTGGTAGAGTGGTTCAAGTTTACTTCAGAGGACATTATATTGACTTACATGCATTTCTTGGAGACTTATCCTAACCTTAACCATAACCAACACATGCCTAACCCTAACCCTTAACCTGACCTTTACCCTAACCATTACCCTTACCCTAACCCTAACCAAGTCTTCACCCTAAAACAGTGCAACTCAAAGTGTGGTCCGCGGACCATTGGTGGTCCGTGAGCGCCCCCTAGTGGTCCACGAGTGCCCCCTAGTGGTCCGCGAGTATATTAGTAACATTTCACATTTGAAATAAATAAATACATTTAAGTTGTCGGCACTGTCGCGGGAATATCTCCGCAATGGAGTGAGCTTAAGTTTCACTTTCGATTGCGTGATATAGCCCAGCGCAACACCTTCGTCACACATGTCGCCACCTGTTTGTTCTATTTTCAGGCGATTCGTAATCTGTTCTCGAAAAAACGATGTGATTTTGGATATTTGTGGAGTTAGGTGGTCCGCGAGTGTTTTTTTATTGATTAAGTGGTCCTTGGTATGAAAAAGTTTGAGAAACACTGGCCTAAAATGAATGATTCCCCTCATGGGGACCGCCAGTCCCCACACGTGACTGTGTAAACAGATGTAGGTCCCCACAAGGATAGTAATGCTAGGACACACACACACACACAGGTTAGTGAGTAGGGGATGAGGAGAGCTTTCTGGCTCACATGAAACGTAAAGATGTCTTTGCAGTGACACCACAATAGCTTTAACCTTCTAATGGGTGCAGCTATCTCACGAGGATGGAAATGAGAGCCAGAGCCATTTGCACTGGCATTCTTCTATCTTGCTGACTCATTTTTTTCTGTAATTTATTCCTCTGTACAGAATCACTGCACCGTCTGCCACACGGAGATACCGGGAAACAAAAAAAAGCGTTCTTCATAATTATTAACGAGGAAGTATCACTCATTTATAAAGCAGGTGTGATATTTACGATCCAACTCAAACCAATGGTCACAGAGTGAGGATAATATTGATGCAGGTTGAATTTTCTCCGGCTAAGTGAGATGTCAGTTTAATTGAGAGAGAAAGACAGAGGGACGGAAACAGGAAGAGAGATGTAACAATTTGGGGATGAATGAAAAGGGCAAAGCCAGGTGGATCTGAATGTCATATTCAATTTCCATGCAGCCACTCAATTATCATACTCACTTTAAAGGGGCTCTAATGTTCAGGTGCATATCAGTATGTAGTGTCTCTACTTTAAAGAGTCCTCTCCTGCTGATGTTCAGGTGTATATCAGTATGTAGTGTCTCTACTTTAAAGAGTCCTATCCTGCTGATGTTCAGGTGTATATCAGTGTGTAGTGTCTCTACTTTAAAGAGTCCTCTCCTGCTGATGTTCAGGTGTATATCAGTGTGTAGTGTCTCTACTTTAAAGAGTCCTCTCCTGCTGATGTTCAGGTGTATATCAGTGTGTAGTGTCTCTACTTTAAAGAGTCCTCTCCTGCTGATGGTCAGGTGTGTATCAGTATGTAGTGTCTCTACTTTAAAGAGTCCTCTCCTGCTGATGTTCAGGTGTATATCAGTATGTAGTGTCTCTACTTTAAAGAGTCCTCTCCTGCTGATATTCAGGTGTATATCAGTATGTAGTGTCTCTACTTTAAAGAGTCCTCTCCTGCTGATGTTCAGGTGTATATCAGTATGTAGTGTCTCTACTTTAAAGAGTCCTCTCCTGCTGATGTTCAGGTGTATATCAGTATGTAGTGTCTCTACTTTAAAGAGTCCTCTCCTGCTGATGTTCAGGTGTATATCAGTATGTAGTGTCTCTACTTTAAAGAGTCCTCTCCTGCTGATATTCAGGTGTATATCAGTATGTAGTGTATCTACTTTAAAGAGTCCTATCCTGCTGATGTTCAGGTGTATATCAGTATGTAGTGTCTCTACTTTAAAGAGTCCTCTCCTGCTGATGTTCAGGTGTATATCAGTGTGTAGTGTCTCTACTTTAAAGAGTCCTCTCCTGCTGATGTTCAGGTGTATATCAGTATGTAGTGTCTCTACTTTAAAGAGTCCTCTCCTGCTGATGTTCAGGTGTATATCAGTATGTAGTGTCTCTACTTTAAAGAGTCCTCTCCTGCTGATGTTCAGGTGTATATCAGTATGTAGTGTCTCTACTTTAAAGAGTCCTCTCCTGCTGATGTTCAGGTGTATATCAGTATGTAGTGTCTCTACTTTAAAGAGTCCTCTCCTGCTGATGTTCAGGTGTATATCAGTGTGTAGTGTCTCTACTTTAAAGAGTCCTCTCCTGCTGATGTCAGGTGTATATCAGTATGTAGTGTCTCTACTTTAAAGAGTCCTCTCCTGCTGATGTTCAGGTGTATATCAGTATGTAGTGTCTCTACTTTAAAGAGTCCTCTCCTGCTGATGTTCAGGTGTATATCAGTATGTAGTGTCTCTACTTTAAAGAGTCCTCTCCTGCTGATGTTCAGGTGTATATCAGTATGTAGTGTCTCTACTTTAAAGAGTCCTCTCCTGCTGATGTTCAGGTGTATATCAGTATGTAGTGTCTCTACTTTAAAGAGTCCTCTCCTGCTGATGTTCAGGTGTATATCAGTATGTAGTGTCTCTACTTTAAAGAGTCCTCTCCTGCTGATGTTCAGGTGTATATCAGTATGTAGTGTCTCTACTTTAAAGAGTCCTCTCCTGCTGATGTTCAGGTGTATATCAGTATGTAGTGTCTCTACTTTAAAGAGTCCTCTCCTGCTGATGTTCAGGTGTATATCAGTATGTAGTGTCTCTACTTTAAAGAGTCCTCTCCTGCTGATGTTCAGGTGTATATCAGTATGTAGTGTCTCTACTTTAAAGAGTCCTCTCCTGCTGATGTTCAGGTGTATATCAGTATGTAGTGTCTCTACTTTAAAGAGTCCTCTCCTGATGATGTTCAGGTGTATATCAGTATGTAGTGTCTCTACTTTAAAGAGTCCTCTCCTGCTGATGTTCAGGTGTATATCAGTATGTAGTGTCTCTACTTTAAAGAGTCCTCTCCTGCTGATGTTCAGGTGTATATCAGTATGTAGTGTCTCTACTTTAAAGAGTCCTCTCCTGCTGATGTTCAGGTGTATATCAGTATGTAGTGTCTCTACTTTAAAGAGTCCTCTCCTGCTGATGTTCAGGTGTATATCAGTATGTAGTGTCTCTACTTTAAAGAGTCCTCTCCTGCTGATGTTCAGGTGTATATCAGTGTGTAGTGTATCTACTTTAAAGAGTCCTCTCCTGCTGATGTTCAGGTGTATATCAGTATGTAGTGTCTCTACTTTAAAGAGTCCTCTCCTGCTGATGTTCAGGTGTATATCAGTATGTAGTGTCTCTACTTTAAAGAGTCCTATCCTGCTGATGTTCAGGTGTATATCAGTATGTAGTGTCTCTACTTTAAAGAGTCCTCTCCTGCTGATGTTCAGGTGTATATCAGTATGTAGTGTCTCTACTTTAAAGAGTCCTCTCCTGCTGATGTTCAGGTGTATATCAGTATGTAGTGTCTCTACTTTAAAGAGTCCTCTCCTGCTGATGTCAGGTGTATATCAGTATGTAGTGTCTCTACTTTAAAGAGTCCTCTCCTGCTGATGTTCAGGTGTATATCAGTATGTAGTGTCTCTACTTTAAAGAGTCCTCTCCTGCTGATGTTCAGGTGTATATCAGTATGTAGTGTCTCTACTTTAAAGAGTCCTCTCCTGCTGATGTTCAGGTGTATATCAGTATGTAGTGTCTCTACTTTAAAGAGTCCTCTCCTGCTGATGTTCAGGTGTATATCAGTATGTAGTGTCTCTACTTTAAAGAGTCCTCTCCTGCTGATGTTCAGGTGTATATCAGTATGTAGTGTCTCTACTTTAAAGAGTCCTCTCCTGCTGATGTTCAGGTGTATATCAGTATGTAGTGTCTCTACTTTAAAGAGTCCTCTCCTGCTGATGTTCAGGTGTATTTCAGTATGTAGTGTTTCTACTTTAAAGAGTCCTCTCCTGATGATGTCCAGGTGTATATCAGTGTGTAGTGTCTCTACTTTAAAGAGTCCTCTCCTGCTGATGTTCAGGTGTATTTCAGTATGTAGTGTTTCTACTTTAAAGAGTCCTCTCCTGATGATGCTCAGGTGTATATCAGTATGTAGTGTCTCTACTTTAAAGAGTCCTCTCCTGCTGATGTTCAGGTGTATATCAGTATGTAGTGTCTCTACTTTAAAGAGTCCTCTCCTGCTGATGTTCAGGTGTATATCAGTATGTAGTGTCTCTACTTTAAAGAGTCCTCTCCTGCTGATGTTCAGGTGTATATCAGTATGTAGTGTCTCTACTTTAAAGAGTCCTCTCCTGCTGATGTTCAGGTGTATATCAGTATGTAGTGTCTCTACTTTAAAGAGTCCTCTCCTGCTGATGTTCAGGTGTATATCAGTATGTAGTGTCTCTACTTTAAAGAGTCCTCTCCTGCTGATGTTCAGGTGTATATCAGTATGTAGTGTCTCTACTTTAAAGAGTCCTCTCCTGCTGATGTTCAGGTGTATATCAGTATGTAGTGTCTCTACTTTAAAGAGTCCTCTCCTGCTGATGTTCAGGTGTATATCAGTGTGTAGTGTCTCTACTTTAAAGAGTCCTCTCCTGCTGATGTTCAGGTGTATATCAGTATGTAGTGTTTCTACTTTAAAGAGTCCTCTCCTGCTGATGTTCAGGTGTATATCAGTATGTAGTGTCTCTACTTTAAAGAGTCCTCTCCTGCTGATGTTCAGGTGTATATCAGTATGTAGTGTCTCTACTTTAAAGAGTCCTCTCCTGCTGATGTTCAGGTGTGTATGTAGTGTCTCTACTTTAAAGAGTCCTCTCCTGCTGATGTTCAGGTGTATATCAGTATGTAGTGTCTCTACTTTAAAGAGTCCTCTCCTGCTGATGTCAGGTGTATATCAGTATGTAGTGTCTCTACTTTAAAGAGTCCTCTCCTGCTGATGTTCAGGTGTATTTCAGTATGTAGTGTTTCTACTTTAAAGAGTCCTCTCCTGATGATGTTCAGGTGTATATCAGTATGTAGTGTCTCTACTTTAAAGAGTCCTCTCCTGCTGATGTTCAGGTGTATATCAGTATGTAGTGTTTCTACTTTAAAGAGTCCTCTCCTGCTGATGTTCAGGTGTATATCAGTATGTAGTGTCTCTACTTTAAAGAGTCCTCTCCTGCTGATGTTCAGGTGTATATCAGTATGTAGTGTCTCTACTTTAAAGAGTCCTCTCCTGCTGATGTTCAGGTGTATATCAGTATGTAGTGTCTCTACTTTAAAGAGTCCTCTCCTGCTGATGTTCAGGTGTATATCAGTATGTAGTGTCTCTACTTTAAAGAGTCCTCTCCTGCTGATGTTCAGGTGTATATCAGTATGTAGAGTCTCTACTTTAAAGAGTCCTCTCTGCTGATGTTCAGGTGTATATCAGTATGTAGTGTCTCTACTTTAAAGAGTCCTCTCCTGCTGATGTTCAGGTGTATATCAGTATGTAGTGTCTCTACTTTAAAGAGTCCTCTCCTGCTGATGTTCAGGTGTATATCAGTATGTAGTGTCTCTACTTTAAAGAGTCCTCTCCTGCTGATGTTCAGGTGTATATCAGTATGTAGTGTCTCTACTTTAAAGAGTCCTCTCCTGCTGATGTTCAGGTGTATATCAGTATGTAGTGTCTCTACTTTAAAGAGTCCTCTCCTGCTGATGTTCAGGTGTATATCAGTATGTAGTGTCTCTACTTTAAAGAGTCCTCTCCTGCTGATGTTCAGATGTATATCAGTATTTAGAACACAGGGATTTTAGCCTTTGCAGACTATTGACATGCAAAAAAACCATGTTCTTGTAAAATGAAATAAGATGAACAGAAAGTACAGATACATACTGTTTAGTGGAATATAAAAATGATCAATTAATTGCAAATTAGATTAAATATTCTAATGACACCCATTGAGTCCCTAAACCCATACAGTATCACCTACTGTTGAAACCGTGGTTGTTTTTGTTTGATCCTTCATTTTGAAATACATATTAGATCCGTCATCCAATGTTGTTTTCCTCATCTGAGGAATACTGACACAATCTGTTCATTTCTGAGCCCCACAGTCCACGGTCTATCGTACACACTTTCATTTCCTCACACTTAGATAACGCTGTTGGGCTCCTAACTGCCATGAGTCAGAAAACAAGTCACCGACAGCTATCTGCGTACAATGCAGCAGCGAGAGCACACGAACAAAAACACAAAATATAACCACACTTTTAATGTCGTTATAGTCGCAACACCCACACTTTATCTCTTACATTAGATTCCATATTCAAGTGTTTTATTGTCATATTAACATCTTCATTTCCAAGCTCCTCCAACAATGCAACATATTATATAAAGCACATAAGACAAATACAAAATTAAAATAGTGCAAGAAATAGTAGGATACATTAGAATAAAATAGTGCAGATTATGTTGCGAGACCAGTGTGAAAGTAGCCCAGATGAAGTCAACTATATACAATTATGGAGGAAATTCCACACGGAATCAACCTCTATGGTTAGAAATGAACAAATATAGACGTTTAAAGCAAAGTTGTTATTTAATAAAGTCAAAAGAAGTCAAAGCATTTAACAGAGTTAATCTATTTCAGCTGAAAGGACAGAGTCAAGGTAGTACAATATCTGATGACGTTACAAGAGAAGATACAAGCACTTTATACACTCAAAAATAAAGGAAAGGGGAAAGTCTCAGCAAGGGGATTTACATTACAGGCTATTGAAATGTTGTCCAGGCGGGCGAAACGTGCATACGGTAATTGCAAACCTAACATTGTCACGACTGGACTGCGAGGAATATATATAGGACCCAAATGCATAGGGCTGTGCATCTTCACTGGTCTCACGATTCGATTCGATTACGATTATCCTGTCAACGATTCAATTCGGTTCGATATCCCGGTGCATCACGATTCATACCAATGTGTTGCATCCTCAATTTTCTATATTACTGCACATGGCTTATTTTTCATCAACGCATACATGCAGTAAATACATATGAACTCTCTTTTTATTATTTAGAAAGTGCTTCAGAAATCAATAACATAAATGTTTTGACATTAATTTATAAACCAAAATAAATTAATTGTGTAGGTCTAGCCTCCGTGTGTGAAGTTGTTCTATCCTCAAAAACAAAAAGCTAATGCTTCTGCAGTCGAGCTGCAGCTTCTAGCCACGGCCTTCTGTTGAGAAAGAACACTGAAGGTCCTGAATGAGGATCACACACAGGACTTGAGTCTGAACCATTGTCTGAACACAGCAGACAACAGGAGGATTTACAACAGCATATACAAACTAAAATACTGCATGTGGGTGCACACTTACATTCTCTGTCTCACTGTTACATAAATCCCATGAATGTATGAGATTAAATTAGCTTCATTATATCTCAGTGATTAAGTGAATAATAAAGTTTCTATCGGGTCACTGTCAGCCTGTCATTCATTATTTTCAGGGAGGGGGCGGGGCTTGGAGGAACGGAGAGGAGACGTGATCGCGGAAGCTTTTTTCATCCTGCCTTCACAAACTTTACACACGTATTTATCGTCTGAAAATTGCTAGAGGACATTCATACTCTGCATCCAAGGCTTCATTAAATCCACCAGAAACCTGACATGATTGTAACGCGATTATTTTTGAAAAACATAAATCCCTGTCTGTGTCTCTGAGCCGCAGCGACACGGAGTGATTCGGAGCGGGTCCTTCTGCTGCTGGTTCTGGACTGGTGGTGTTGTGTTGGTGGATAAAGCAGACTGCTCCGTGTTCGGTGTTGCTGTGCCGCTGTCACGTCTGCTCCCTGATCTCTGCGTCACCGACCGATTTGATATTAAAGTGACAGAAAAAATGTTATAGTAAAGCCGCGGCCGGAAAATCAGGAAGCAACGTTACTACTCTATAACCGATTATCTTCCGTCACTGCATCGAGACCGAATCGTCCACGTCCGCATCGCAATGCATCGTAAAAACGATTATTTTCAACACCCCTACAAATGCATAAGATATGTTGAAAGCAGGAATCCTTTATTTCCAGAACGAGGCCAGGCAAACAAAGTAAAAACTGGGCAAGACAAACCATAAAGTCGCTCAGAACATAAACCATCCAACAATGTCAAGAAACTCAGAATGACGGACAGAAAAACCAGAACTTAAATGCACACAAGGCTAATCCCACAAACAAGACACAGGTGAGGAGGGAGGAGAACACACGGGGGCACCAGGTGAACACAATCAGGCAATCAGGCAAGAGGGAACACAGAGACAGGAAGCAACAGGCAAGACGGGAGGGACACTTTTCAAGACAGGAAACCAAAGAGTCTGAGGGACACAACGACATGCTGACTGCAGTGGGGTTTGAACCTGTGCTCCCCTGATCCGAACACCAGCGCACTATACCACTGCGCCACAGCCTAACATCAATCCGAACAATGGTCGAAGAGATAGCCTTCTGTCTGTTCTAAGGAAGTGATTATTAAGCGGCTAGGTGGGAATTCAAACTGTGGGGAAATCAAACCAGAGAGGGAAGTTACAGTTATGTCTTAGTATAATTAAATTAGACTTTATGATACATTTCTACAATACATGTCAGATAAATAAATAAATACCATAAGCTCAATGATGTGCCTGTAGTAGTCCTCCTGCAAGAAAAAGTCACATAGTTAGCTGTATACATTTGGGGGAAATGTGTGTGTTCTGGTGCAGAGTTAGAGGAGATAACACTCTCCTGTCTGAGCTTTAGACATAAGGAAACCAGCAGCCAGAATATCTCCGTCCACCGGTTATAAAACCCACCTACCAGCACCTCTACAGCTTACTGATTACCCCATTATATCTGTCTTGTTTAATCGGTGCACATTAGAAGTGTGAACATAACAATGTGCTTTTCAAGAAAGGGTTATGTGCCAGACAATTTCTTGGGCTAGTTTCCAGGCAACCGGTGGAAACTCAAGGAATGTTTTGCCTCCAGCAGAAAGATAACGTCTGAAAACAAAAACATCCCGCTGGATGGCATTTGAAACAGCGGATTTGTACAGATTAAAAGTGTTCTATATTCAGAGCATTAATACAGCAGCAAGAATGTTTGATAGGTAAAGATAGAGTGGACAAACCTGAGCGGAGAATCAAGTCTTTCTGTGTGTTGTTAGAGCTTCTCAGATATTTGTATTTAGCCGCTCCAGCAGCGCATGAATGTAACTGCGTGCAAGTCGCTTTTTGTGGCTAGCTTGATTTAAAAACATACACATTAGCGATGCCTTACACTTTTTGTTTTCGTCTAAGCATTTCTCAAACTTTGTCATACCAAGGACCACTTAACCAATAAAAAAACACTCGCGGACCACCTAACTCCACAAATATCCAAAATCACATCGTTTTTCTAGAACAGATTACAAATCGCCTGAAAATAGAACAAACAAGTGGCAACATGTAGGACGAAGGTGTTGCGCTGGACTATATCACGCAATCGAAAGTGAAACTTAAGCTCGCTCCATTGCGGAGATATTCCCGCGAGAGTGCGGACAACTTAAATGTATTTATTTCTTTCAAATGTGAAATGTTACCAATATACTCGCGGACCACTAGGGGGCGCTCACGGACCACCAACGGTCCGCGGACCACACTTTGAGAAGCACTGATCTAAGGAATAGCCTACTGACTTCTCTTCATTTCAGCTTCAGACACACAGAAGATATTGTAGACGCTTTTGTTTCCTCATAGAAGATGCCAGGCGAGTCCTTTTTGATGTTGGCTGCCGCTCTCCAATGCAAAAATACATTGGTTACTTTTGTTAGCATTGTTAGCTGCTAGTTGCCGCCTTAGCCATCACCATGTTGATATCTACGTGAAGGAAATCCCTCAATTATTATGATCTGAATAACACATAAACAAACAAGACATAATATATTGTGATGGTGTTTTAGCTTTGGAGGTGATGGTAGGTGTACTTGGTGATTTTAACAACAGGGCTATGCTAGCTTTATCCGGGTTAATCTAAGCTAAGCTAAGTAGCTGCTAGCCTTGTATATTTAACAAAGAAAGCGAAAGTGTTACCAATTTCAAAACTAACTCTTGAGGGAATAATTGTATGTATTAATTATTGCTTGAAAAGCTTTACCAAAACACCTTCTATTAGCTTTTCATTTGGCTTATGTCATGTGTGTATTGATTTGTGTATAGGCTACATATCAGCATGTCGGTTTTTAGATAATAATAATAATAATACATTACATTTTTATAGCGCTTTTCCCAGTGCTCAAAGATGCTTTACACAAAATCAGAAACAGAAACAGCACAAAGAAAACAGATGAGTTCTGAGAGATTTAATGGTGATAATTCCCCACAATGCCTGAAACATGGTTCTTGAAACTCATATAGACACAAAGCGGCACTCACAGACACACACACACACACACACACACACACACACGAGGGCCACATGTCGCCTGAAAGCTTGAAAGACGAACACACACCGAGATAAGTGTAACTGCTGAACTCTCCTGACCTCTCAATTCGTTCCCCTCCTCTCCTATTCTTCTCTCATTCCCTTTGTGTATCCCTCCTCTCCTCTCCTCTCCTTTCCTCTCCTCTTCGATGTTGTATCAATCCTACATGAACCAATCCACAGAATGCATGGACTTCTCACGACAGCAACACATAGGCATTATTGCGCCGCTGCAAATAGTTCTAAAAGTCCAAATCACTTCAGGGGACATTACATTTACTTACATGCATTTCCTGGAGACTTATCCTAACCTAACCAAGTCTTCACCCTACAATTAATTATTCCCCTCATGGGGACCTCCATTATGTCCCCATAAGGGATGCAAGTCCCCACACCCCAAACAGATTTAGGTCCCCACAAGTATAGTAATGCTAGGACACACACACACACACACACACACACACACACACACACACACCATAAAGACAAACACCAGAAGATTTTCTCGTACTCCCCAGAGGCTCGGATTCTTCCTGTTTTGCTCTGGAGGGGAGAGTCTGGTGCCTGTATCATCCAACTTCTCCCCAAACACACACACACACACACACTCACACATACAGTACACATACACACACACTCACATATACAGTACACACGCACACACACACACGCACACGCGCACGCACACACACACATGCACACACACACACACACACACTAGGCACACACACACACACATACATGCACACACACACACACACACACACTAGGCACACACACACACACACACTAGGCACACACACACACACATACACCATAAAGACAAACACCAGGAGATGTCCTCGTACTCCCCGGAGGCTCGGATCCTTCCTGCTTTGCTCTGCAGGGTTCGTGGCCTTCGTCTGTGCTTCTGGTCGCTGTCTGTCTGAACATTTCCTTTTGTAGACCATCCTGACAGTATCTGGCAAAACCCCTCTCTCTCTCCCCCTGAGGCGTCCACGTCCACAAAGACACCGAGGAAGAGGCATCGCGCGTTTGACCTGCTACAACACCAACACGGCCTCTTTCAAAGGATACCTACTCGATTCCTTCTTTCAAACTATTCCCTCATTTCTTCACAGTCCTCCAGTGTCCCCCGGCCATCGAGGATTGAAAGCACCGTATTTGCCCACCTTGTCTGTTGACAAAGCGTTTTCTTTTTCTCTCACCAGTTGGCAGTGTGTGCCCGGGAGTTGCGGAGGCAGCATTTTGAGTTTTCCTCTGGGGGAAGGCAAGGGTACGACACTATTAGTCACCTCTGACACAGCACAGCCTCTGCCTGTAGAGCAGATGGAGAGAAAGTGTAAATGAGAGACCTGAGGGTGGACGGGACACACAGCAGCCTTAAGGTGGCCTGAGACCTTTCCTACATGCAACTTAAAGGTGCCCTCATATGCTAGTTTTCAGCAATCCATCTGAGTTTATATCAAACAGCAGCAGAGGTAAAATAAGTAAAAGTAATAAGAAGCAATACTAAATTGTACAAATAATGTTACAAGGAAAAGTCGAGCATTCAAAATCTTACTTAAGCAAAAGTGTAAAAGTATTTGCAAAACAAATATGCCTAAAGTACCAAAAGTGAAAATACTGAGTATGCATTATGGCCTATTTCTGAATCACTTTGATACAATTAGTAATTTAATTTAATAAAAGTTATTTATATCTTGTTAAGGGGATGTTCAGGTGTATATCAGTATGTAGTGTCTCTACTTTAAAGAGTCCTCTCCTGCTGATGTTCAGGTGTATATCAGTATGTCGAGTCTCTACTTTAAAGAGTCCTCTCCTGCTGATGTTCAGGTGTATATCAGTATGTAGTGTCTCTACTTTAAAGAGTCCTCTCCTGCTGATGTTCAGGTGTATATCAGTATGTTGTGTCTCTACTTTAAAGAGTCCTCTCCTGCTGATGTTCAGGTGTATATTAGTATGTAGTGTCTCTACTTTAAAGAGTCCTCTCCTGCTGATGTTCAGGTGTATATCAGTATGTAGTGTCTCTACTTTAAAGAGTCCTCTCCTGCTGATGTTCAGGTGTATATCAGTATGTAGTGTCTCTACTTTAAAGAGTGCTCTCCTGCTGATGTTCAGGTGTATATCAGCATGTAGTGTCTCTACTTTAAAGAGTCCTCTCCTGCTGATGTTCAGGTGTATATCAGTATGTAGTGTCTCTACTTTAAAGAGTCCTCTCCTGCTGATGTTCAGGTGTATATCAGTATGTAGTGTCTCTACTTTAAAGAGTCCTCTCCTGCTGATGTTCAGGTGTATATCATTATGTAGTGTCTCTACTTTAAAGAGTCCTCTCCTGCTGATGTTCAGGTGTATATCAGTATGTAGTGTCTCTACTTTAAAGAGTCCTCTCCTGCTGATGTTCAGGTGTATATCAGTATGTAGTGTCTCTACTTTAAAGAGTCCTCTCCTGCTGATGTTCAGGTGTACAGTATATCAGTATGTAGTGTCTCTACTTTAAAGAGTCCTCTCCTGCTGATGTTCAGGTGTATATCAGTATGTTGTGTCTCTACTTTAAAGAGTCCTCTCCTGCTAATGTTCAGGTGTATATCAGCATGTAGTGTCTCTACTTTAAAGAGTCCTCTCCTGCTGATGTTCAGGTGTATATCAGTATGTAGTGTCTCTACTGCCTGTGCTG
Source organism: Champsocephalus esox (assembly GCA_036324585.1). Lineage (NCBI taxonomy): Eukaryota > Metazoa > Chordata > Actinopteri > Perciformes > Channichthyidae > Champsocephalus > Champsocephalus esox. The sequence continues at coordinate 43,335,343 of CM070484.1, forward strand.
CAGCACCTCGTTTCACCCTCTGTCTGAAACCAGAGCCCAGTCTGCTCAGATTGGTTAGCTGGCCGGCTCTGTTGTGATTGGTCAACCACTTCGAGAAGTCCCTGCCCCTTAGCCTATCAAGTACAATGTGATAGAGCACTAGAGAATAGAAAGGCAAGTGTTACAGAGTGATGTCACTATGTTACTAAGGCCCTTTTAGAAGCCTGATGATTTGCTCGCTATTAGACGCTGTCCACACGTCATCGAGATGTCAGGTCTGTTTTTCTGCTTTTGAAATCCCACAGATCACAGTGTGACGGATCTCTTGTGGACGAGAGGCAGCGGTCACTGTCAGCCGCAGTGACTTAACATTACTTAGACTGTTGTGATTGAATTTTAGAGCTAATCCGGTCTGCTATCAGTGTCCAGGTACCGTGTCCGCTCAGTGGGAGTGCAGGCTTGAAGAAAAGGCTTTATTTATTTATTTTTTAGAGGAGGGGAGTGGAGTGGGCACTGCAGCTATATCTGCCTTGCCGCCTCTCTCCCCCCTTATCTCTATGTTTGTACACTGTGTGCCGAGATCCAATCAATAGCCACTCCAGCCGTGGAGAGAGGAGAAGGTCAGCAGCCGCACTCGAGGAGACACAGAAAACATAGCAAACACACCACGTGTAACTTTTGATCTCCCGCGTTAATGATATATTATTATGATTTCTGTCTCGGAAGGACAAGCAACACTTTGAAATGCTACTTTTCAAATGCTTTAGATAAATTACAATATCATGTTTAAGGTACAAAGTCAAGGTCAATTGGAGCTGGTTATTTGATTAATTTGTAACAGGATGCAAGTCCTTTGAGAGAAACACATCCAGATTACAGTCTTTTTCTCTTCGCATTTTTTAAAAGAAGAGATAAGAAGTACTTTATTGATCCCAATTTGAGAGATGTTTGCGTTGTCGCAGCATAAAAAGACAAGGCATTGTGTTGGAGCCAGTATTTTGATTTTATAAGAAAGGCCACCTAATTGTGACGTCTGTAGTCAACGCACTATAAAGGACTACAATTCCCAGGGCGCCCGGGCTAAAGCCACAGTGATGGGCAACCTGTTCGTCGAGGAACAGTTTTTAACCGTACCGTACATACAAACCGTACAAGTACCCTTTAAGTTATGAAGTTATAAGCATCAAGAAAGAATACCTAAGTTGTTTGTTGTTTTATGAGTTTTGCCTTTTTCTTTTGAATATTGTAAAGGCTTATTTTCTTTGTTGCATGTGCAAAATGTTGTTATTTTATTTTGAGCAAACACATCGCAACATCTTCTAAACCAGGGGTGTCAAACCCAATGTCATCGCGGGCCACAATCGCATAAAGGTTGCACTCAAAGGGCCGGTTGTAACTCTATAAATATATATAAAATAATGTATTATATTACATTATTGCCTCTGAATTAGATTAGTATCGGATAGGATAATAACTGAGACATTAACTACGTCTGAAAGCAGAAGTCTCTTCAGTGCGCATGTCACAAAACAAGATGCATTGTGGGACATTTAGTTTATGGGCAACGTGCTTCTGTAAAGTGGCATGTAACCGTATAATAAACGTATTATATTCTTTGCAAGCTCTTGCGGGGCCACATCAAATGAAGTCGCGGGCAGGATTTGGCCCCCGGGCCTTGAGTTTGACACCCCTGCTCTAAACCATCGGAGACCAAGCAACACTTCATACTGTTATGCTGTGTTCGTTAGTCTCGCGTCCAGGTAAGAAGCTTAAAAAGGAGACTAAATGGAGTCTCTGAGAAGGTTCAAAATTGGTACTTTAATTATTAAAAAGCGCGGTAATGTTACAAACAGGATATTGTTCAGTCAGGAGAGAAAGTCTGCAGCTTCCTCTCCCCGGTGCTGGCGTGCAGAAGAGACCTTACAAGCCTTCGTCCTTCCCGCTTCTGGCTGTTCGCGCCTCCTCTCTGGGAGCTGTAGTGACGTAGGGGACTTCCCCCCTCGTTCGTCCGATATCGCGTTAAACAGAGGATTCCGACATTTTACATTCATTGCTTACTTCCACACACCTTTTCTCCTCCTTATCTCTTTCATAACTTTATATGTAATACATGTTAACGGCGTCAATCGCCACTTTCATGATACTAATGGGCGGTAGTCCCGGATGTCGTCATGAAGGCGTGACCACATTACCCCCATTCTGACCTCACTGCACCGGCTTCCAGTTCGGTTCCGAATAGATTTTAAACTCCTTTTATTTGTTTTTAAGGCCCTAAAGGGGCTGGCTCCGGCTTATATAGCTGACTTAATCCAGACAGAGCTCTAAGGTCTGCCGACCAAATGCTGCTGGTAGTGCCGAAAACCAGGCTAAAAACTAGAGGGCACCGAGCCTTCGCAGCAGCTGGTCCCAGGCTCTGGAGCACTCTGCCCTCACCTGTGAGGTCGGCCCAGACACTAGGGGCTTTTAGATCCTCTCTAAAAACACACTTCTTCTCTCTGGCCTTTTGAAAGTGAGCAGAGCATGACATTTTTCATTTTGTATTTTAACTGTGTCTGCCTTTATATTTGTTGTTTTTAACTTAAATGCTACAAATTGCAATATGTTCCGTATATTTTTTATTCATGTACAGCACTTTGGCGCGACCGAAAGTTGTTTTTAAAATGTGCTTTATAAATAAACTTGATTTGATTTGATGAAGGATTTTCAGAATAAAAGCTTGGTATTGAGAACTTCCGTTTGATAAAATGGCTATGTAAGGTACATTATGCCATAAAACATGGATTTTAATTTCTAACAAAACTGTGAGTACTTTAAGGAAAGAAAGGAGTTAGAACGGTCTGTTTAAGGCGTCTAGTGGCTTGATGTAAAGACAAGGAAGGAAGCCACGACACATTGTACATACATTAAAAGACTAGAAATAACCAATTCAAAATGTAAACATATCAAATAGAAATAAAATAACATTAGTGTTGTCAAAATATTGTCTTTTTATCAGAATACTGTATCTTGTATTTGAGCAGTTTTTACTTTTCCCCACAACCCTTTGTGTCAAACTCGAGGCTCGGGGGCCAAATCCGGCCCGTGGTGGATTTAATTTCGGCCGCAGGATAATTTCTAATTCCTATTAGATCTGGCCCGCCGGTATATTGCACCTTCCCTCCATCCTGAGGGTCTCCTCCGCTCAGAGCCCAGACATTGATGACCTTGCCCCCGAGATGAGATGCCAAGTATCTGAGCTAGCATCTCAGAGCAGCAACCTGAGTTCAATGGATGCTTCCTTCTGCTCTTTCTCTCTCACGACAGCAGGGCATGCTTGGTTTCTCTCTGAGGGGATAGTTTATTGAAGCTGTTGTCGGCCTGTGGGGAAATGTACTCATAAGAAGTGACTCTGGAGAAGCTGCAGATAGAGCCGTGAGAAATGAATGAACTGATTATTTAATGTTGTTTTTATAGGCAATAATTTAAGCTTTGTTAGTTCCAGGTTTAATATGTGCAGTAAGTTCATTTCAATAAGTTCTGCAGTAAACATTGAACCAGTCCGGCCCTCCACTAGCACCCATTATTTTTATTTTGGCCCACTGTGTGTTTGAGTTTTAGAGTCTTGTTTCAAACTTAATTATAAAATGAATATATAATCGATGTAAACTGTGCAGCACATCAGAACCAAACACTTCTGCCACAGGGAATGTTGTCCGTGTGTGCAGCGGAGTGATCGACACCGTCCATATCTCCTTAGCAAGGGTTTTTCACATCGCATACCCTCACCCAGTATTGTACAGCATGCATTGTGACCGAGTGCCGGTTTTAATTACAGAAACTAATTAATGCCAACTTTGCGTGAAAGCGGACGGAGAGTTCTCGACACGGCGGCTCCTCTGTGAATGGCAGCGTGATTGGTTTGTAATGAAGAGAGCCCTCCACCTCCTGACTGCCTCTGCTGAAGGCCAACACCTGAATGGCCGATCAGCACGTTGCCATGTGAGTGGGCTTTTACTGCAAAGGGAAACCAATGAGAGATGTTAGCATCCGTTTTTATATTGAAAGGAAACTCCAGACTTCCTCGTGTAGATTGGTGAAGAACCCCCACACGGGAATCAGTCCGTTTATAGAGTTGTGCTTTAGTTTAATTAACTTAACCGCTAAGCTAAGCTAAAGGCTCTTCATGTCTCTTCTACATCAACATGTGTCCCCTCTTCTCCATGTCTCTTCTACATCAACATGTGTCCCCTCTTCTCCATGTCTCTTCTACATCAACATGTGTCCCCTCTTCTCCATGTCTCTTCTACATCAACATGTGTCCCCTCTTCTCCATGTGTCTTCTACATCAACATGTGTCCCCTCTTCTTCATGTCTCTTCTACATCAACATGTGTCCCCTCTTCTCCATGTCTCTTCTACATCAACATGTGTCCCCTCTTCTTCATGTCTCTTCTACATCAACATGTGTCCCCTCTTCTTCATGTCTCTTCTACATCAACATGTGTCCCCTCTTCTTCATGTCTCTTCTACATCAACATGTGTCCCCTCTTCTCCATGTCTCTTCTACATCAACATGTGTCCCCTCTTCTTCATGTCTCTTCTACATCAACATGTGTCCCCTCTTCTTCATGTCTCTTCTACATCAACATGTGTCCCCTCTTCTTCATGTCTCTTCTACATAAACATGTGTCCCCTCTGTGGGAAGAGACTCTGAAAGTTTCAGGAACAAAGATTCTCTCTCTTTTTGATCCATTTCTATAAAAACCTGTCTGAAAATGAGCTGATCAGATTTTGGCCACTTTATGATGTCATCACGATGTGTTGTCTTGTGTAACCATTAGCCAATCAGCAACAAGGTACTTATCACCTGAATCTCCTCTAGAGCTCCATTGAGTTCTTTGTAACCAAATGTCTCTCAGAGGGGCGTGGGGAGGGGCTCCTTGTTTTCATCTGAAGGAACAGACAGAGAATCAGCACATTGGAAACAGGGCTGAAACAGAGGGGATTATGGGTAATGGTATAATAGGAGACCTTTAATTCTCCTATTTGGCCGTTTTGTGACACGTAGAAGCTTCAGACTTTCAAGTGGGATATCAAATCTCCTTATCTTGTGTTAACCACTGACATTATCTCAGGTTTCTTACCGCACAAATGAGGGAACCGGAAGTGGTCAAATGCTAACTTATCTTCCGGTTTTAGGACTCATTGCTGCTCCACTCTATGAGGAAAAACATATTCTCTTCAGTGTGAACATGTTTCACAACGCCACAGCATATGAGACAGACGGGGCCTGAAGATGATTAGAAATGTGAGCTATTTATTCCCCCAAACATACATAGCATTCGTAGCTAGCTTTGTTAGCATATATTCAAGACAGACACGAGCCCTTCATCAGTGAAGCAAGCTGCCACCGCTCAAGTGAGTAAACTGACGTAAACAGCTCTAATTGAACGATTCACATCTCAAACTGCACTGTAACTTTTATCCGTGTATTTTTTCTTTTAACGCACTTTGAATTGCCTTGTGTTAAAAGTGCCGTATAAATAAACTTGCCTTGCCTTTAGTGCCAGACTGTTCATGAATGCATTAGCTGCGGCCGACACATCAAACGAGGGGAAAAACTATTTTAAAAAGGGAAATGCAACAAAAACAGACATAAAGGCGACATGAGAAATCTGGTTATATCAGCGGGTGGAACATTTAATTTCCACTCTATATTTTTGAGGAAGTTTCTCTTTGTGTTGTGTCTCCTGCTCGGTGTGAACTTCATCGTTCCTTGCATTACTTCTTTGCCATTTTCTTTCACTTTTGCATTTCTCATAAATTGTTCTCCGTCGGCCTCGGGAAGTGTTTTGTATTTTCCCTGGCAGCAGCCAACAGGTATCTTGTTCATAATAATATGTTAATCACGGCAGCACCTCGGTGTCAGAATTACTCCGACACTGAAAAGGTCATCATCGCAGGTTTCTTGGCAACAACTGTTGTTTTCATGCTGCCTTGTGTTTCCCTTCATTAGCGAGTGACCCTTTTCCTATGATACAAACATGGCGGTGTCTGTAGTCTAGCGCAGGAATCTGAAGGGAAAAGGTTGACTGTCGTTTGGCCCCAGACGGTTGAGTAGGGAGGCGGTCCCAGAGGGAGAGGAAGATAAGCAGGTTTATGATCTCTGTCCTTATACTGCTGCATGGCCTCTTATCTCCAACCAATGGTTCCCATAGGATACCAGATACTTTAGTACGCATCTCCACCCCTGCATTTCTCCGGCGATCAAGAACGCGGTAATGAGGGAGAGCCGGTGAGGATTGGGAGGTGGTAGGGAGTGCATTAGGCATGGTTGTTAACGCGTGGCTTACTGTGAAACGATGGGAGATACACAGTACCGCTTTTTACACAGTGCAGGTCAACTGTGTGTCGACAGCATACGGCAGATACATCGCTAAAAGAATTGCAGGTGAAGCTCTCCGAGTTTGACGGTGTGATGTTCCCTCGGCAGTATTTACATTCTTACATTCAAAGAAAATCAGTAATATCTTTGAAAACTACAGTCCCTTTTCTCTCAGCTGTGCACCGTTATGGTGTAAATATAATCTGTGAATTAGATCAAATGTAAAAGTCAGCCGAGTTAGTGTTGATACTGCAAGGAGACGTATTGTGTGAAGAGAAATTGGAGATGTTGTTTAATTGTTGATATATTTATGATATATTGTATATATATATGTATATATATGTATATATTGTATATATATTTATGAAGCTTTTAAGTCCCGCCTAAAAACCCACCTATTTTCCCTCGCTTACCAGTCAGTCTGAGCTGAGCTATGTCATACCTATGTGTATGCTTTCACTGTCCGTCCATGGCCTTTATGTGCCTTGTTTTTATTCTTATGTGTGCTTTTTTTATCTATTCGTGGAATATTATATTTTATTATAATGTTATGTTCATTGTGAAGCACTTTGGCAAACCCTCTGTTTTTAAACTGTGCTATATAAATAAAGTGGATTGGATTGGATGATCCACGTCAAGTATTCAGTTTCGGCGCCATTTCTTCCAGTTGTTCCAAAGGTCTTCTCATCAGGGCTCTCTAAATAAAGAACTACGGCAGATCTGTAGTATGTAATGCAGCCGAACCGTGTATTACAATGCCGTTATGTGATGACTTTCAAAGAGAAAAGCAAGAGCACTCGGAATTAAGTATTATTTTATTCTTTTAAAATGTTTTTCAGATTTCATATCATATAAACACCAAATCCCAGCATGCATTGCGGCTAAAACATCCAATCAGCGAGGTTAAAACCATAGCTGAGGATCTTGGGTAATCGCTCGAAATGCCTACGTCTGTTTCCGGTTATTTTTATTTTGAAATTCAGTTCCTGACGGGCGCCAAAAAAGCCCGAGATTATGGAATCAAACCAATAAGTAAAAGCAAGGATAATTGAGTGTTATTGGTGAGTAAATAACAGTGTGTTATTTTGAAAAGAATAACAAATTAGAAGGAATTTATTTTTTTTTAAATACAGATGTCAGTATCCTGAGGCTCTGAGCCCCATTTATTTTCCTCACAGACAAAAGTCCGAAATTATACGATTTAAAATAAAAGCAATAACTGTGGCTTGATATTGAGTAAGAACACGTTTTTATGAACCACACAGCTTCCGGTCTTCCTCGACCCGACCGGAGAAAAAGACGTGCTGCAGGCGGTAGAAATACATTGCTTTTAAAATCGTGCTGTGCAACACGAAGAAGAAAAGGGGCAAATGGTGTTGGTGAACACGAAATGCCGTGAGACCGGAGTGTCCCTCGGCACGGACCCCTTGTTGATCCGTATTAAAATGTTGGCACAGAAGCAAACAGATTCCGCGTACCTCAGACAGATAATATTTATTTTGGAAATTGGAACTCCTCCTATGTCTCTTTTCTCTCCTCTCTGTTTCTTACCTTCTCCCATCTATTTTAATGAATAGAAAACTAATGAAATGGCCGCTTCTATGGGCCTAGAATTGAAGTTCTGCGATATATTTTGAAGGAGTGAAAAGACACTCGGCAAATCTACTCGCATCCTCGCAGCTGTGTTCCAGCCGTCGATCATCCCTTCCTCTGCCAATGGATATTTACTCTACCCGCTTAAGACGCCCAGGATGGAGCGCCGAGCAGGAGGCGCTCACTCCGTCTCATTTGGGCGTCAGGACTCGTTCTCCCGAGGGGACACAAAGAGGGAGCAAAACAGATAGCATCCAAGGCTTTTAATAAATCAGAATACACCTTTCTGACAGTGTAATTGCTTTCCATTGCTCGGTAAGCAGGAAGAAGGGAGGCAAAGTGGGGAGAAAAAACACGAAGGAGAAAAAGACAGGGAGAGGAGTGTAACGTGGAGCGGGCTGTACAGTAGATCATTTGTCTGCGGGGGAAAGAATGCAAATGAATGAAAAGAGAGTTGCTCGCCCTCCAAAGGCAGCCGAGCTTGAAATTCACTTTGAGGGAAACTTAATTTGTTGTAAATGGGCAAAAAACATATTACGCGAAGAAGGCTGCACGGTGTGTCCGTCTGCTGCGTGTGTCTGTCGGCGTGTGTGTGTGGCAGATGAGGACGCTATGCTCTGAATAGCTCAGCTGAGAGGAGGGAGACACAGGAGCCTGTTAATAACTCCGGTAACAGCATTCTCTTTCCACACGACTGCTCTCCAGCACTCCCTTCGAGCACGTCGGAATACAACTCCAGGATGTGTGAAGAAAACGTGTCAAAAGCTAGTCGTCAGGTAACAAAGTTTGGCCTGTTGGCGTCAGGTGTGGGCGTCTGTTTGTATGTGTTAGCGCACATATATGTACACGTGGAGATGTTGAGGCGTGTGGTGTGTGGTGGTGTGTGTGTGTGTGTGTGGTGTGTTGCCAAGCTCAAGTTCTCCTAACCGGCTAAACCGATTGGATGGCCTACCTGCCTGTCAGCCTTCCATCGGGGCACAAACTTATCTCGTGCCCTCATTGGTCATGTGCGCGTTCGTGTGTGTTGGGGGAGGGGCTCTGAGAGGAAGTGGCAGATTTTCTCCGGTTGTGTATTTTCAAATTCTAGCGATCTCGAGCCGGTTTCTCAAACTTAGCTACCCCACCTTTAAAAGTTCTCATATGGAGAGCAGAGGGAATGCATCCACCCTTCACAGCTGAACTGGTGGCTAGCAGCTATCGGTGCTAAGATGCTAACAGCATTAGCAGTGAGCTCACAACGCGAACGTGAGGAGAAACCAAAAGGTGGATGTTATGACTCTAAAAATTACCAACCTTTATAGAGCAATTTTTTAATGAATGCAAACGATATGATATGTCGTAATATCGTCTGAACTCCTTTTTGTTTGGCAGTGTGACGGAGCGGATCACGCGAGTGACTGACTCCGCCACTGACAGCCGACACACACACTCACCAAACATTTCCTGCTCTCTTCCTAAAAAGGAACCATGCAATTTATTATTTATTGTACGTTTGTTAATTTGTTAAATTATTACGTTAAGAGGTGGTTAACCTGTTTATGTTTGGGTCGGATTTTTTATGTTGACAATGTGGTTTTGAAGTAATTGCGCCACCTATTGACGCCGGTAACCCTGTGGGAGGGGCTACGGGTTCAAAATGGACGGCTTTGGATTTTTATTTTGTTGTTTAAATTGTGCTTGGTGGTTCCGTTTTTTGTTTTGTTGCTGTAAATAAAGTTTTGGAGCTTAACCCAACCGACTAGGCCAGTGTTTTTTTGAACGGAGAAATAGAGCCCCGTCACAGGCAGGTTTTATATCCACCTCAAAACCGAGAGCTGGACAAAGTGAGATAAAGTGAAACTAAGTCAAGTTTAACACTAATAGCTCATTTTGAAGCAAGTTTTTACAATCAAGTTGGATTCACATTAGCATTTGCATTTAACAGACCACAGCAATATAATTATGATCCTCCGAAGGGACCGGGAACACAAGCATTAAAATACATCTTGGGTGTGAGAAGAACGAGTGGATTCCTGGTGAGGTGTCGAGTGAGGGTCCAAGGGGAGATACTAATGTCATATTGTTTCGCTTCAGTGTTTCAGTTAGCTATCAGTAAGCACTACAAAGCGAGGTTAGTCGTTTCCCACATTCATAAAATGGGGTTCACGGCAAGGACGAGATATAGCCATGTTGGTTTGTCACTATTTTAAGTAGGGGGGGAACCAGATTAAGTGTGAGTGCTATAATAAGTGCGAGGTACTGTATGACGTCAAGTCTCTTTGTTTGTCTGCAGAATATTGCATTTCACTTTGGTTAATATTGTGAACTTGAGTATTTGGCCCTGGCGCAGGTATGCGACCTCCAAATGCCCTTCAGGTTCATGATGTTTTTGTTACATTACGTGTATGTGCTTACGTGAGACACGGGTACAGGCAGGAAGTGTAGACGCGGGGAGTTTTCTGAGCAATGCTACCTGATGAAAAAACGTGTGAGACCTGCGCAAACAATACATTTTCAAATCACAACAGGGATTTGACCAATCAGAGCGGACTGACCTCTGGTTTCAGACGGAGGGTGAAAAGAGGTGCCGTATGAGAAAAATAAAGAGCTTTTTGAACATTAAAGCATGGAGACATGTCACAGTAGAGGCATACAAATATGAACCTGAACATGGGCGTATTCGGACCCCTTTAAACATTTGAAATGGTGTATTATAAGCAAAGCACCATTTAGTATAGATTTCCTCATGGTCTTCTTGAAGTCGTGCATTTTCACAGCAGCACACAACACCGCTTAGCATGCAAGCCGGCTGCAAGCTTATTTGTATGTTGAACGACTTATATATGTTGTATTTTTCCGCAGGGTTATTTATTACTTTTCAAGAGATACAGAGGATTCATTCCAGCCACGTGTTTAGTGATAAGCTGTAGCGTCTTTTATCCGTGCCTCCAGTCATAGATCCTACCACTCAACAATAGCGTGTGATAGGAATTCTGTATGAAGCAGATCAGACGTCGCATGACATCAAGTCCTTGACCTAAGCCTCCATGAGCTCTCAGCTTCAATGTCCTCAGTGTCGCCGTCGAGATGTTGAGAGGCTATGAATGCTTTATGCTCCGACATGCCAAGAGTGGATCAGAAGTCCTCCATCTCAATGTGAAGCACTCGCTAGTGTCCCAGCCACCATTCCCCGAAGAGTGGATGTGTATATGTCATCACTTGGCTGCAGGACTTAAGCACGAGGCGCTTAATTAAACTCCAGTCAGGAAATGTCAATAAATGGAGTGCTGTCTCCAGAACAGGTTAGCGCTGAGTGTTAGCGATGCTTGCTAATGTAAACAAAGACCATGTTATTTCCAAAACACGTCGCGCATTGTTTCTGATAGGGCCGAGGGTGTGGTCATCGAAGCATACCATCCACCTTTTGGCTTCTCTGATAATGCTGTTAGCATCTCAGCGCTAATAGCTGCTATAGCCACCGGTTTAGCTGTTAGCATCTTAGCATTCCCTCAGCTGGACGCTGCCGTGATTAAACGCCATATTATGTTCCAAACCATCGAGGATTATTTCTGAAACAGTGTGGAGCTCAAACGCTTTCTCTCTCGAGTGTTAGCGATGCTTGCTAGTGTAAACACAGACCATATTTATTTCCAAAACGTTGCGCGTTATGATGGGAGACGGTTAAATGAGATATTTCAAGTGTTATGTCCAGCCCACTTTGCTACTCTTTCCAGTCCATTGCCCTCTCGCCCATATGTGGCCAAGGGTCCTGACTCTTCAACCTCCCCCTGACTCGCCCTCTGACTCGGACCAGCTGCCTGGAGACACCCGATAACAAACAGCAGGCCGCCCCACGCCCACGTAGTAATTTACCCACCACACACAAACACCTTGCTCTCATTCCAGACAGGTTTTATTTTCTGTCCCCAGTTGCACAAAATACTTTTTTTTGTTATTATGACTTTCTTTCTTTTTTCTACTTGAAGTGAGGAAAAAATAAAGATGAAGGAAGTGACGGGTCCCATTTTCCCTCCACTTTTCTTCTCTCTCTCACCTCTCGTTGTCTTGCTCTACCACTGCTGTGTGTGTGTGTGTGTGTGTGTGTGTGTGTGTGTGTGTGTGTGTGTGTGTGTGTGTGTGTGTGTGTGTGCGTGCGTGTGTCCTAGCCTTACTATACTTGTGGGGACCTACATCTGTTTACACAGTCACGTGTGGGGACTTGCTTCCCTTATGGGGACAAATTGGAGGTCCCCATGAGAGGGATCATTAATTTTAGGGTGAAGACTTGGTTAGGATTATAGGGTAAGGGTTAAGGTAAGGGTAAGGGTAAGGGTTAGGCATGTGTTGGTTATGGTTAAGGTTAGGATAAGTCTCCAGGAAATGCATGTAAGTCAATGTGATGTCCCCTGAAGTGATGTATACGTGTGTTTGTGTGTGTGTGTGTGTGTGTGTGTGTGTGTGTGTGTGTGTGTGTGTGCGTGCGTGCGTGCGTGCGTGTGCACGCGCGCGTGTGTGTGTGTGTGTTCCCCGTGGTTGAGCGTCAGCCTAAGTGTGAGAGAGATGGATGCCAGAGTCCGCCTCTCTCCTAGGGCTCCGTGTCTCTCTGCACCTGCATATTGTGATGTAGTGGCTCTGTTCAGCCAGTCGATTGCCTCTAACAGGACTGGGGCACACTGGCCAAATTGAAAGGGATTGCAGCCTGCTTTTCATCAGAGTCACATCAGTGCAGGGTGCAGGGTCCACAGGGCGCGAGGGGGCACGGAGGAGGTACGGGGGGTCTCGTCTGTGTTGTACTCTTTCCTTCACGACTTCTTCCTTTCTTCTCCGTCTTTTCTCCTCTCATTGTTTGATGCCATCTGATGGCTGTGGAAACACTTTGCAGGAAATGAGTATTCTGTTTCCCATCAATCCATTCCTCCATCTCCATGCAGGAGTTCCTATTGACGGCGAGGCAGGAAAGAAATAGTCTCAAAGAAAAATGTCTTCATTTCCCATTTGTTTGCCTCGTCCTTTTGAGAGATGCCACACGTGCGCCTTCCCTTCAAGTTTGCCTCTTCAATTATTTTGTGGAAGACAGAGTTTGAAAGCAGCCGTCTCTCTGAAGGAAAAGTCCTCTGTGTGCACTGTAATGAGTAAGCAGCGCTTACATGTCAGCTTGTTATGTCAGCGCGGCGCGGGCAGACATGCAAATATGCCGCCACGGGAAAGGATACCTTAGAAACTAAAGCTCATCAATACTGACTTTACAAGTAATAAATAAAGCTAAAATGCAAATCATCTGAATGGGAATCCACCCAATCCCAATGATGCCATTAAAGCTCTGCTCATTAGGCCGAGGCAAATCAATTACTTCAAGTGGAGAGTATTCTGCCTGCACTCGGTTTTCACCCATATATTATGACTTTGTCACTTTAAGTACATTCCTCCTATACAACGTACAACCTGCCGCCGTAATGGCCCTGTTTCATATTCATCTAATCAAATCAGTCCCGTCCAACACGGTCTAATTAAATCAGTGTCTTTCTGCTTCAGAAGTTAGCCGCGGTAGGAAGCACACTTTCTATCGGACAACGCAAACCCAGAGCACATTGTCCACCGCGGAGGATCCAGAACGAGTGCGCTGCTTAGGATAATAAATCTGCGATGTCCAGACAGATTACTGGCGCTGGCTGAACAGGGCCTGCATGCTAAATCCAAAGACTCGGTGACGGATGGCTCCAAACAGCAGGGAATGTGTGCACGACGGAGTGAGACTTTCCTCCCTCCTTTTCCTGCCTCCTTCCCAGGTTGCGATGGAAACTGGCGGATAGATTTGAGGTTTCTGTCACCTATTGTTCCCCTGAAGTTGTATCACTTTAGTGCACGCATGACGGTGACTCACGGAGACCGACACAACACTGAAATGTTGACTTTAATTAAATGTATTATATCAACACGTTTCACATAATGCCTTAGGTTAGTTTAAAGCAGCGATATCAGGTTTAAATAAAAGGTTCAAATTGCTTTCAAATAACCTAAATGTGTTGACAATACATTTGATTAACGTTTTAGTTGTTTCAGTGCACGCTGACAGGAACACACGAGCAGCAGCAGGAACCTGCCACCCGACCTCTCTGTCCAAAGCGCTTCCTTTATTGACCTGAGGAATAGTGAAGGGACAAAGAAGGACCAGGGATGAGAGAGAACAAAAGAGAGGGCACTTGAGAAGTCGTAACCTTTCCCTGCTTGGTGTGTGTCCAATGGTCTCCTTCTAGTCTGCCATTGTGTAGCTGTCAAGCCTCCTCCCGAGGAATTCAAAGTGGCGCTCGCCTGGTACATAACGCCGTGGCTAAAGGCTCCTCCAGTGTCCGTCTCCATTCATGGATCAATAGTTGTCTTTATTTTGGATTCCTTCTCCTTCCTCGTCTTCTTCTCCCGCTCTCGTTCGCCTCTGACAGTCCAGCCCTAAATGTCTGCTTTAACTAGCTGCTCACAGCTCTCCTCAAAACACATTTACACAGCCATCAATCACGCTGTCAGAGGTAAAGGCATGACGCCGTGTAAACCAGAATTGGATTATGGCCTTGTCTCATCCCTGACACCGACTGCTCGGCTGGCGTTCTGACTCGACTGTTGATGCTCAAGTTAAACAGCCTGAAATGTTATTGGCTGATGTTTTCCTCATAGTACTTAGTGTGTGCTGCATGCACGTTTTGTTGAGCCCCAAATACATGCCTTTTCTCTTTCTGTCAGTAAACTATAGCCATGTGTTTAAGAACTTTATGCTCGCGCTGTTTTTCTGACTGTAAAGTTAGTATAACCGTCAAGACTCTTTCCCCTCGCTTTCGAGTCAGTCTGAGCGTGCTGTACCTTTGCATGCTTGTCCATAGCCTTGTATCTATTCGTATGTGTGCCTTTTATCTATTCTTGTAATATTATATTTTGTTATAATGTTATGTTCGTTCTGAAGCACTTTGGCAAACCCTCTGTTTTTAAAAGGTGCAATAGAAATAAAGTGGATTGGATTGAAGACACTCAAGAAGGATTCCTCTAAGCCAGTGTTTCTCAAACTTTTGTCATACCAAGGACCACTTAACCAATAAAAAAACACCTAACTCCACAAATATCCAAAATCACATCGTTTTTCTAGAACAGATTACAAATCGCCTGAACATGGTACAAACAAGTGGCAACGTGTGTGACGAAGGTGTTGCGCTGGGCTATATCACGCAATCGAAAGTGAAACTTAAGCTCACTCCATTGCGGAGATATTCCCGAGAGAGTGCGGAAAACTTAAATTAACTTATTTATTTAAAATGTGAAATGTTACTAATATACTCACGGACCACTAGGGGGCGCTCACGGACCACCAGTGGTCCGCGGACCACACTTTGATAAGCACTGCTTGAAGCCAGGGCTCTACAAGACGTCGATCGCGAGCTACCGGTAGCTCGCGGGCAGCTTTTCAGTAGCTCGCCGCTCGATTATCGACTATAGTAACGGAGCGTCCACACTACAGCTCCAAAAATAGCTTGGAGCTGGGCGTGTCTGGAGCTTGGGGATTTTATTCAAGCAAAACGGCCAACAACCAATCACATGAATCTCCCGCCCCCGACATACAAAGCAAAAATCCCCGGGGATTTTATGCGAGCAATATATATATATATATATATATAAACTCCCCAAACAGGCGAAACCAGTTTCACCCACTGTCTCTGCCACCTCCCTCCATGCTGGTTCCTCCGGTTTGTGTCCCGGTAGGTGAAGAGGATCTGGTCATACAAAACCGGGTGATTTGCTACGGCGATAGTTAGTTTCTCCTCCGACTTTTTTTGAAATATAGAAATGAACGACGGGATTTCTCTCCCAGTTTAGACGCGGTTTGATTGGCTACGGCTTCAGCTGTCAGATTTTGGGAAACGGGATTTGATTGGCTGGCGCTGGCTACTCAGGCGTCCCAGGCGACCAGAAGTTGAACATTGTTCAACTTCTGTCGCCTGAGACGGCTGAGACGGACCGCTCTGCTACCCACAATTCAGTTCGGCGAAAAAGCGTGGCTACGTGACGTCACCCCATTGAAAGTGAATGGGCAGATTGGAGCAGATTGGAGCTTTCGACGCTGTAGTGTAGACGGGCCGTAAATCGTAAGGTTGCTTATTGATTTTTCGGCCAAGGCTGGACAATAACGTTTTTGGATTTTAGAATTTTTTCTGTCACACGAATATCAAATTGGTCGGTGACGCAGTGAGGAGCAGACGTGACAGCGGCACAGCGACACCACACACGGACCAGTCTGCTTTCTCCAGCAACACTAGTCCAGAACCACCGGCAGAATGACCGGCTCTGAATCAGGCCGTGTCGCTGCGGCTCAGAGACACAGGGGGAGGGATTTGTGTTTTTGAAAAACAGTCGTTATCGTCATGTCAGGTTTTTGGTGGATTTAATCAAGTCTTACTTACTTACTTACATACTTGCAGAGTATGAATGTCCTCTTGCTATTTTCAGTTGATAAATACGTGTGTACAGTTTGTGAAGGCAGGAGGAAAGCTCCCGCGATCACCGTCTCCTCTCCGTTCCTCCAAGCCCCGCCCCCTCCTTGAAAATAATGAGTGACAGGCTGATAGTGACCCGACTTTATTATTCACTTAATCACTGATTGAGATGATGAAGCTAACTTAGTATCATACATTCATTGGATTCATGTAACAGTAAGACAGAGAATACGTGTGTTTTTATAATGCTGTTGTAAATACTCTTTTTCAACAGAAGACTGTAGCTAGAAGCTGCAGCTATAGACGTATTCGTTTTTTGAGGATGGAACAATTGCACACACAGATATAGGGAGGCTAGACCTATACAGTTGATTTAGTATGGTTTATAATTTAATGTCAAGAAGAAGAAGAAGAAGAAGAAGAAGAAGAAGAAGAAAGAAGAAGAAGAAGAAGAAGAAGAAGAAGAAGAAGAAGAAGAAGATGGCTGAACTGTGTCTGTGGGGATGGAGGTTATAAATCTCCAAAATCATGTTCCGCTTAAGTCTCAGCAAAACGCACGACATTTCTGTTCTGAATACCTTTTTGAAGCAGATTTTTCTGACATGGAATCTAAATACAGAACAAGACCGACATTTAAATGACTATTAGAGTGTAAGTGGGTACACTTCAGCACACACCTCGATGGTGCGGCGCCATTCATCTCGCTGACTGTACAAAAGAGTGAATGCACTTCTTTGACCATAAGTGCCACACGATGCTGTCAGGTGGTGATTAAGGACATGTATGTGAATTCTCAGTACTCACTACGAGGGCCATAATGATGTGTGAGGAATTGTCGTTTTCGTGGACCTTGATGTGAAGTTAAGATTTGTGATAAGCTTTAGGTATTGCAATTTCACACGTGTGCAAAAGTAGCTTAATTCAACTGATGAGGGCGATGTGAAGAAATGTAAGCGATGTGATGCAAGTAGCTCTCAGATGAAGAAAGGTTGGAGGCCCCTGCTCTGAGCGTGTTATTCCTCTGTGAACAAAGACATATGTGAACCAGTTAAAGGGGACCTATCATGCAAAATGCACTTTGTGATGACCCTCTCTTTTCCTCCGTACCCTAATATTTTAAAAATGGGGTAGAACGAGCGGATACAGATTTGCTGCTGACATGACATCAAATCTGCGGCGGACCCACAGAGAGTTGCTATCAGAAACAATGTGTTTTGGACGTAATCTCGTCTTTGTTTACATTAGCATCGCTAACACTCAGAGCTAACCTGTGCTGGAGAGCACGTGTTTAAAAAAGCAGGAAATAAAGAAAGGAACTCACCTTGTGATAAACCCGCAAGAGAAAAAGCCTTTGAGCTCCACACTGTTTCAGAGATAATCCTTGATGTGGTTTAGAACAGGATGGCATTTTATCACAGCAGAATTGAACTTTATCTCCGGTAGAATTCTGATCAGGCATTAGCTCCGCCTCCTCTTTTTTTTTCAAGCTAAGTACTCATCCTTGTCCGATTTGAGGGCCCAAGGACAGAGGGCGTCATATTCATATTCTCTACAAACTGTAAAGTCCACTGGCACAAAAGTAAAATGTTTGATATTGGGCTTTAGAAATAAACTTTGATTTATTGGCTTTGATTAATAACTTAAAACGTCTGATCTGCAACAGCTAAGGTTAAGGTTAGTTTGAGCAAAACCTAAATGAAACAATAATAATAAAGAAGGGGAAATTAACCAGCAGTTTGTGGTCCGATAAAAATGTCCATTAAAAATGTGAAAGGTCCTCTGAAGTTAAGTTCAAACATCAGAGCCTGAGGTGAAGGGTGAGGCGAGGGAGGCGAGGGAGGAAAAGCCTCGATGGCTTACAGACAGCATCATCACGGCTCATTTGAGTGCTTGATCCTCACTAAGGCAGTTCATTTCACCCCAGGGTGGCATCTCCATCGCTCACACTGGTGAGAAAGAGAGCTTAACCCCTGCGGTATTGCCCTCCGCGGTCCGATAGCCCCCTTACTCCCTCTCTGAAACGCTGGTAATTAACAAATACTACGGCGTACTGTAAATGCTATTTTCGCTCTAATGTGTGGGCAGGGTGGAAAACATCACAGGGTCTCCAGCCTGTTAATTAGAGCGGATTCGGGGCAATTAAAGCTTCTGCTTCTGCCTGGGAGAGTCTCACTGAAGGAATGCTTAATGTCTGACCCTGAGATATGTATCATTTAACACGTCTTACTGTGCACACCAGCACTATCCTCCGTTCCAATCTGAAACAAACTGGATCTGTTTTTCTCTTTCCGCCGCTCAGAGGGGTTTGTAGTTTCAAAGTAAATCTACAGGTGGATAAAGGCTTAATACGGTGTCGTAGAAAGTTAGCCGTTTCACACCTTTGTGACGATCTTCCCCGTGTGTTCACTCTGCTCACTGCACTGCGCTGCCCCGTGTGTTCACTCTGCTCACTGCACTGCGCTGCGCCGTGTGTTCACTCTGCTCACTGCACTGCGCTGCCCCGTGTGTTCACTCTGCTCACTGCACTGCGCTGCCCCGTGTGTTCACTCTGCTCACTGCACTGCGCTGCGCCGTGGAGTTGGACCCAGAATATTTCACTATCCAATTACTAGGTGAAATTGGCTGTTTAATTTTACAGCCACAATGAAGCGCTCTATCAGAATGATGGCCATTCGGTTCCCCCCCCTAACTCCACCACAGGCAGCCTGCTCGTGTGTGTGTGTGTGTGTGTGTGTGTGTGTGTGTGTGTGTGTGTGTGTGTGTGTGTGTGTGTGTGTGTGTGTGTGTGTGTGTGTGTGTGTGTGTGTGTGTGTGTGGCCTAACATTACTATACTTGTGGGGACCTAAATCTGTTTACGGAGTAACGTGTGGGGACTCGCCTCCCTTATGGGGACAAATTGGAGGTCCCCATAAGGGGGATCATTAATTCTAGGGTGAAGGTTAGGGTTAAGGTTAGGATAAGTCTCTGTGTGTGTGTGTGTGTGTGTGTGTGTTTGTGTGTACTAGTATTACTATCCTTTTGGGGACCTAAATATGTTTACGTACTCACGTGTGGGGACTCGCCTCCCTTATGGGGAACAAATTGGAGATCATTCATTTTAGGGCGAAGACTTGGTTAGGGTTAGGGTTAGGCATGTGGTGGTTATGGTTAAGGTTAAGATAAGTCTCCAGGAAATGCATGAAAGTCAATGTAATGTCCCCTGAAGTGATGTATACGTGTGTGTGTGTGTGTGTGTGTGTGTGTGTGTGTGTGTGTGTGTGTGTGTGTGTGCGTGCGTGCGTGATTATGTGTGTGTGTGTGTGTGTGCGCGCAGAGTGCACTGAAAAAGAAAGCAGTGAAGAAATATAAATCAAGCAAGGTGATGATAACTTTGGCGTTGACACTGTGATCCATCGTCTTGCCTCCGCACTGACTGTTTTCATTTTAGCCAGCAGCAGGCTGTGACTGAGAGGCTTTCTTCCCAATATAATTGTTTAGGAGTAATGAGCTGGAAAAAAAAGGATGGAGAAAAGCGAGAGAGAGAATTAAACGCACTACAGTAAACACGACTGACAAAACGTGCTGCGATTTGGAAGCAAGCATGTTAGTAAGTAAGTATGGCCTTTTCTCCGTCCAGTTCCTTTTCTCCTTCCAGTTCCTTTTCTCCTTCCAGTTCCTTTTCTCCTTCCAGTTCCTTTTCTCCTTCCAGTTCCTTTTCTCCTTCCATTTCTCCTTCCAGTTCCTTTCTCCTTCCAGTTCCTTTTCTCCTTCCATTTCTCCTTCCAGTTCCCATTTCTCCTTCCAGTTCCTTTTCTCCTTCCATTTCTCCTTCCAGTTCCCTTTCTCCTTCCAGTTCCTTTTCTCCTTCCTTTCTCCTCCAGTTCCTTTCTCCTTCCAGTTCCTTTTCTCCTTCCTTTTCTCCTTCCAGTTCCTTTTCTCCTTCCAGTTCCTTTTCTCCTTCCAGTTCCTTTTCTCCTTCCAGTCGCTCCATCTGTGACCCTGGTCAAATACGTCTGGATTCATATGCTGTCAGTCTATAGAGAAGTGGTGATTAAGTGTTCAACCACACCTAGCTGTGATGTAGCTTAGCATCAGGCCTTCAGTGTAACAGACGTGTGATGGCTGTTCTTTAAAGAGGCCTTAGTCTGCTGGGTTTCCCGTCTGTGGTGTTACACAGGTGTCTGTGCATGTGAAGCGCTACCTGTCCTGTGTTCCCTCCAGGTGGAGAGTCTCTTCCACACACACACGCCCCTTGGACTCCTTTGTTACATGTGGTAACATAATGACATCACTGTGTAACATGTGCGCTTCTGTCGGCTAGCGCTCCAACACTTTGTACGTGATCGGCTAAGGGGCCGGACATCTCTCAGCGGTTGAGCAATCCCAACAGAGCCGGCCAGCTGACCAATCAGAGCAGACTGGGCTCTGGTTTCAGACAGAGGGTGAACAGAGGTAGTAAGAGGAAAAAATACTTGTTCTTTTTGTTTCAAGTATCCGGTAGTGTTTAGTGTGTACTTGCTCCCTTCTTGTTATGAGCAGCAGTCCAGATCTTCTGAAGATACGCAGAGGAGGAAAGGGCGAGTAAGAGACGGACGTCCTTATCAGACGGCTGGCTGGCACATTATGGGAAAGTAGATTTAATGTATCTGTGTGCCGGTGTGTGTACATACAATATGCTTTCCCATTTCATATGGGGTTTTTCTAATCTATATTACCCTGTAGCAGAGGGGTTTTATGTGTAAAGTAGATGGCTCCAACATGACTTTGAAGGCCAGCAAGGGCGAGGGAGAGTTCCCAGGTTGAGCAGATAACATTGATTTTGATCGAGAGAGAGAGAGAGAGAGAGAGAAAGAGAGAGAGAGAGAGAGAGAGAGAGAGAGAGAGAGAGAGAGAGAGAGAGAGAGAGAGAAGAGAGAGAGGAGAGAGAGAGACAGAGAGAGACAGAGAGAGACAGAGAGAGAGAGAGAGAGAGAGAGAGAGAGAGAGAGAGAGAGAGAGAGAGAGAGAGAGAGAGAGAGAGATAGATGCAAGATATCAACTTTTCTCTCAGATCAAAATTTTAATTTTAATTAGAACTCGGGGCTATCTCGTCTCGGAGTGTGTGTGGAGCTAAAAGACTAATTCCCAGCACACGGCCTCCCATCCCCCACCCCCACCTTCACATCCCCCATCCCCCACCCCCACCCACATCCCCCACCCCCACCTCCACAGGCCACTTTGTCCATTATTTAATAGGCTCTTTGTTATCTATCTACTTGGGTGTACCAGATACTTAGAGCCCCTCCGTCGGAATATACGGTATTCTGATGCGGCGGGCAGCGACGGCGCGGCTGCAATCAGCCCTCTCAAAAGAACGGCTCTCATATCTCCCTCAAACTTACCCCGATGATTACAAAACACAGAGCCGCAAATTGTTATGAACAAGATAGATATATTTACTGGCAGCGTAAAGTACAGTGGCGCCCGACAATTCAATCCCTTTCAGGTTGAGTGCACTCTCTTAGATGAGGACATTTAGTAATAGGGACATGAATAGCATTCAGATGTGCCTTCTCCAAACGGATGTGATGGAATAGGTGGAAATAGAGACCGTGTAGAAATGTAGTACGGCGTGTTCAATCTGTTTGGCAGCCTGGTCAGTAACCTGAAGATCGGCCGGCCTCGGCTTCACGGAGTCGGTTGGATTAGATATCAGCAGAAACCACAGAAATACTGAACGAGGCAGATCTCATGCTGTCGGTTGAGCAAGACGTGGAAAACCATTTCGGCTTTCGAGACTTTCTCCAGATCTCGTGTACACGTCGTCATCAGAAGGCCTGCAGTCGTGACAATTAAAACACTATCATTTCTTCGACTACACAAGCACATTTGAAGCTGGGAGTATGACACATGAGAGGAGGTTAAAGCCTTGTATGTTAGACATTTAACTTGCATTCATAGATTCAGAATCTCGTTTATTGCCTATATTCACATGCAATTAATATGTTTGATGCCGATTGGTACATTCCTAACTATGATACTGCTGTCATGCTTTTCCGGTTCTGACCTGTCCCCTTGTGTTAAGAAGGGGTTTCTGCATGTAACCGGTCTGCAGAGTCAAACCCTCAAAGTGCACCCTGCAGCGAGTAAAGCTCTAACACAGAGAAGACCTGTCTGCTGCCCCAGAACGCCTCGCTGGACATTTCTCTTTCTCCATTGTTTACTTCCTGGGTATGGTGACGTATCCGCGGAGCCGTTACGTTTGGCCCAATCAGCGGACTTCCTCACACACACACACACTCGGCGGGACGTTGCGAGGCTCGCGGAACTACCACGGGAACTCCCAGCCAGGCTGCGGGTGTGTGTGTGTGTTCGGGCTGGGTTTCGCTGTGTCTCGCTGTCTGGGCTCACAGGGAGGGGGGGGGCAGGAGCTCCAACAGGCCGTTTAGGACAGAGAGTGAAGACACAGACTTCACAGAGATGCTGTGAGAAACCAATGTGAGTTTGGAACATTGAACAATTTAAATGTATTCTAGTCAACCTCAACAATGGAAATATGATGAGTAGAAATGGCCATGACACGGGACCTTTAAGTCATGTTGATTACAGTGGCTTGGGAATCGAACCGCAGACTGTCTTATTGATGGAGACTTTATAGAAAATGTTATAAAAAATCTATAGCAAAATAAGTAACATGATATATATATATATATTAGTGCTGGGGGGGAAACGATTATTTCGAAAACGACTCATCTAATGATTATTTTTCTGTTGTTCAATTCATAAAAAACGTAATGTAAAAAAAAATGTTCACGATACTGTGTCTCAGGGGATGTTAATATTAGACAAACTATTAATGTGTTATACCAGATTAACGGAAATAATCTCAGCTAACTGACGATACAAACCATGTTTACCAAAACAAAACACAAGTCTCATAAGAAGCATCTAAATGACCCCTGCGCGAAAAATGCTAACGGACATTGGCACAGAACTCAAGATAAAAGTACCCTTATTACTCATCGTAGCTGCATATACAAAATATGCGATTAAAGCTGAGACTCCACAGATTGTGTAGGTATATAGTTTCATCACTGAGTGATCCGGACTCGCGACAGGGGAAGCAAATACAGTCATCACAACACGTACCTTAGCCGTAGATGTCAATCTGATCAAAAGACGTGTTCAATGGCATTAAAATGAGAAAACACGCGGCTGAATCGGTTAATCCATAGGTTTTTAACGTCTATGTATAAAAAAATGATTGAATTTATAATCCATAATTCCATTTTTATGTAAAAATCGGAGAGCAAATGCTAGCTGCTAATGGTAGCCACCACAGCTAGCTGCCGCTTGACATGTTCCAACATAGCCGTTGTGCTCGTGTGATATGCCAACTCCATTTGGCAAAGACTGCAAATGACAATATCTTTGCGTTTTGGACTAACTTTAAAATATTCCCATGCTTTTGAAGACCTAGGGCGAGATGTTTTCGTTTGAGGGCTTCGTGCGCAATCCTGTGAGGAGGAGGTGGCAGCCGTTTCAGTCTCCATTTGTGTTTGAAGTGCGATTGCGAACTGCTTGTTGCTTTGTTTACACACCCACGTGTGTGTAGCGACGCGTCGACGCGGAAATATGTCGTCGGCGATATTTTGAAGTCGATGCGTCGCTACAGCACTAATATATATATATATATATATATGAAGGAATCAATTGTAGAATATGACAAAAACTGTTGGATCTGCAGCTTCATGTTGTTTAAAAGGACCCTATTCTGCTTTGTTGGGTTCTCCCTTTACTTTCCTTTCCTGTAGTGTGTGAGATAGGTTTGAGTGCATGTAATGGTCTGCAAAGGCTAAAATCCCAAAGTGCCCCTGCCTGAAACGCCTCCATTGGCATCAGTGACACATGTTAGGCTTACTCTTCCATTGGCTAGCCCTCCAAGACATTGTACGTGATAGGCTAAGGGGCGGGACATCTCTTAATAGATGACTAATAACAACAGAGCTAACCAATCAGAGCACAGCGTACCATATGAACCTGAAAGCAACCGCAATATGTCCTCATTAAACAACGTCAGCGGGAAGAGGAATGCGCAGAGGCCTGCTCCACCCTCTGTGGACGCCGTGATGTATTTCTCAAACCCCGCCCCTTTTCTACGTGATGTGCATTTCCCACGTTCCCGAGCCCAGTGCAGTCCGCGCTGTCAGGTGTGGGCTGGGACCTTATCAATGAAGCGGCTCAGGCTGTAATTAGCGCTATAATCACCTCCCTAATTCAACCACTGCTCCTCTCCCCCACCCCTCCCCCGCCTCTCATACTTTGTTTCCAAACAGCTCTCCTCGCTCACACCGCCTCCATCTCTTTCTTTATCTCACTCGTTTGTCTTCTTATTTCATTTATAATTTCTCGTTCTTCTTTCCAAGCCGACACCTCTGTCCTTCACCCGCGTGCAGCTCAAGCCAAATGAGTGAATTCTTCTCATTAGTGGCGCGTGAGGCCAACGTGCCGCAGGGAGACAGAGCGATCGCTCCGAGGGGTCAATGAGCTGGTTAAGGAGTGATGTTTAATACAGGACTGTTAGGCGAGGAGCTTTATAGTTCCCTCCACGGCTAGTTATTACACGGCGTGGGGATGTTTTCAACCCCCAGGGGTAGGCAACCTTTTTCCTCTCAGGGGCCTTTTCAATTGCACTTTGAGAGCAAAATTAAGAGCTCTATGGATGCGTCTCTCAACACCCATATGAAACAGAACTGTAAACAGATTTTATTTTTCTTATATTTCACAAATCACTCCCCTTTTAAAACTGTATTCTTGTTTTGTCATATAACTGTTTTTCATGTATTCTCTGGCTGTCCATCTCATAATGTTCACATAGAACTTTCAATAGGAATATCATTCAGAAGAATTATAATTTCATGCAAAAATCTGTCACAAAAAGAGGTTGCACATTTAAATGCAGGTGTTGTTATGGCAACGTCAGTGGCCAATCAGCCGCATGTACTGCTGCAAATACGTACAGACCAGGGTTTCCGCTAGGAATTTTTCTCGCCGGTCAAATGTCCGGGCAGAATTTCTTTTACCGGACTAATTTGAAACTTACCGGTCATATTTCAATGATAATAATAGTTGTGTAGCAGAGTTTCCGTTAGCATGTAATTACCGGACTATGAGCAGATATGCTTCAGTTTAAAACTCAGTTCACAGGGCTCATTTTTATATTGCTTCAGTTTATAATCGTAACAGATCGAAACATTCCGATTCATTTTTCAATAAATGATTCCACAAACAACAACAACATAATTATTACATTCAAACAAACTACTTGCAGTAGATAACGTACATTATTCAGAAGTTTACATTAACTTTGAATAATAACACGGGAGAAACGGATCCTCTCTTTTCCCCTCTCTCTCCCCTCTCTCTCTCCCTCTCTCTCTCTCTCCCTCTCCCTCCCTCTCTCTCTCCTGACAGCCCGTCAGTTTCTCATGCAGCTCCTGCACTCGCTAAACAGAGGGCGGGGCTTCAGGTGATCATGCAGAGCTGCGTGTCTCGGTCAGACTCAGCAGCTGATCTGATCTCTCTCTCGCGTCCGGTTACACTTCACTCGCGTTTATGTCCATATGGATCAGATCCAGCTCTCCTGATCGTCCTTTACAGAGAGCACCGATCAAACTATTAAGAGTGAATATCGGCTGATAATGACCGGCGGCCGATCGATCGGAGCCTCCCTAATTATTACCAGACATGTTGACCGTCAGGTTTTGAATTTACCGGTTTTTAATAAATGTTACCAGCTAAAAACCGGTAATTACCGGCTAACGGAAACCCTGGTTCAAACGTGCTGTCGACACGTAAAGCAGTGGCATGCCACCATTTCAGCTGACTTTTTCTCAGAAATACTGTCACATAACATCCATACATTTCAGTGCTAGGTTGATGCTAAGCTAAGCTAACTATGAAACACTTTAACTGACGGGACTCAACTGTGTACTGTAAGGTTACGGTAGCTTCTAGCTTCATGTCGAACAGTAAGTCAACATTTCCTAGAGAGCTTTCTTTGAAATCACCATGGTAACGCTACAAAACATTACATTTAGATTGTATGACAACGTGTTTATTTAATATATCTGGTTAGCTATAGCTACTTGCTAACAGTTTAGCTTACCCCCGCGATTCAAAGTAACGTCAACGTAGCTGTAATTTATGCTTTGCTTACATGTTCGCATGACTTGGAAGTTTACTGACATGTACATACCTTGTTCACCTGGCTCAGGTGGTGGCTCTGGGGTTGTTGTGTGAGCCACCACTTGAGAGTTGCCATCTTTTTAAAGAAAATGTTTCTTATGTCCATCTTTAAAAACTCTGAGTCCGACTGACAGTTTATTTTAAACATTGTCCCAGCTCACAGGATAGGGACCTCTCAGCCAATAAGACAGATGTGTATTTCCATTCAACTCTCTGGTTGGTCTGGTGTCTTGCCTCTGCTGCATTCACTGAACACGGGAAATTACAATCCTGCCGTTCTCTCTTGTGTCATGATGAGGTTCAGGTAAAGCACGGTTAATGTATTATATATGATTGACTCAATAATATAATACATGACTTTGAGAGTAGGCAATCTAGGCATATTAACACAATTAATTAAACATACTTATCACGGCGACGGTGTATTGACTTTTTTATAATTTTTCATTTTTATTTATTTGTGCTAGTGGGCTGCGGGCCGGCTCTGTAGCTAGCTAACCAGATGCTAATAACAACAAAGTGATTGCCTGTGTGATCAGTGTGAAAGATGAGCAGATCGCCACCGGGCTTTCAGATAGAGACACAGCCACGCATAAACTGCCGCATGTGTACGGCTCCTTATGGGTACTGACATTAAGTCCCGGAGTGGCGTTCTGGTGCTCTCCGGAAGAACTGCACCCTGTCAGACAAGACATATACCACGTGATGACACATTAGGCTCGTGTTGTGTTCAAGGACCCTGACCTTGGCCAGGAAAAACAGGCACTCTCTTGTTTAATTATTTTGCGGTCTAGATTTCTTAAATGTTTTGCTTGTGTTATTATAAATTACCTCGAGGGCCGTATCAAATGGTCTTGCGGGCCGTATACAGCGCGGGGGCCGGAGGTTCCCCCCCTGCCTTAGTAGTTGAAGCATTTTAATGATATAACTAATTAAGTAGCACTTCTGCAAACAAATAGAGTCATTAAAACCAAAAGAGAGGACTTTTAAACTGTCTCTATCCACTTCACTTCACACGACTTTCTTTGTTTTAAAGGGCTGCGTATTCCTCAGCGAGTCTTTATAGAAAAACACAATATTTATTACAACTCATCTTCCTTCTTTAAAACCATTTGTTGAGGCGGTTTGTTTATTCGCAATAATGTCACAATGCTTGAGGCAAAGACCACCTGGGGTACGGGGGGCTTTTTCTGAATGCATAAGGAAGCAGCACAGCGCGACAAGCACCGTGCTGCTTCAACCGGTTACTGCACAATAGATTTGCTTCAAAACTGAGAGGAGGAATACTTGCGTTTAAAACGTTTACGTCAGGGAAGAAGATCAGTCGGATTCGTACACTTTATATTTCTTAAGTAGTCTTTTGTAGTGTTGTCTAAATAATTCTGTATATGTTGTCATTCTGAACTCTTTAAATACTGACGCACACCTTGTGTTATTACGATGTGTATATTTTCTGTCTGCTGGTTTGTTTACTTCTTATTCATAACATGTCTTTTTTTTTAACTTCCTGCTGGAGCAAAAACATGTCCTGACAATCCGCCCAAACTGCATCCTGAGCAGTGAAAGGGGATTGATTGAAAAAGCGAAACAGATTGCTGCCACGACCAACACGGTGTGATGGATTCTACATTTTGAGTTTTATTTGATGTGAAATTTTTGTAGGTTTTTTTTCTCACCGACTTTATTCATTCACAAAATCCAAAAATAAGAAACCGCTAAACTTTTGCCTTTTTCCTATACAACCATAAAGCACAGAAATTGCAGCAATTTATTTTTAATATATCTTGAAATGAATTCAGCTCCACGAGAAACGTCCTTTTGGTGCCGCTCGTTTATATATCTGAACTCTCCCAGAATAAAAGCCATCAGCCTCCTCTTATGATAATAGCCCAGACTGGACTCTCCTTCGTCTCCTTAAAGCACGTCAGGTCTGGGCGGGCGATGCTTTGAAAAGATTTGCAATTATTGAAGCCTGCCCACCTGACGATAATGGGAATATTTTGTTTTATTAACTTTTCAGAATATTCTTGCTGCCCTTTTTGAGCTTCTGTGTGTGTGTGTGTGCGTGTGTGTGTGCGTGTGCGTGTGCGTGTGTGTGTGCGTGTGTGTGTGTGTGTGTGGTCCACGTCCGTCTTTCTGAGAGAGAGAGAGAGAGAGAGAGAGAGAGAGAGAGAGAGAGAGAGAGAGAGAGAGAGAGAGGTAGAGAGAGAGAGAGAGAGAGAGAGGTAGAGAGAGAGAGAGAGAGAGAGAGAGAGAGAGAGAGAGAGAGAGAGAGAGAGAGAGAGAGAGAGAGAGAGAGAGAGAGAGAGAGGTTATGTGGGCTTGTGTTTATTTATGTTGGGAAGATATCAGGAGGAAGTACAGCTGTCTATCTGTGTTTGGGTAGGACTGCCAAAAAAGACCCGGGGAGATGTATTGTGAACACACACACACACACACACACACACACACACATAATGGAGTGTGGGGATACTTGGCACCTTTCGAACGCTGTTCTGTCATGTGATTTGTCCCGTCTATTGATACCCCAAAACGCCCCCCTCTCCCCCCGTCACCCTCTCGTTAGCCCCCACTTCACCCCCACTTCCAATTTCCACACTAACCCAATTAGCATCTCGTCAATAATGCTTAGCATTTCATTTTGCTGCTTTAATTAACAAATTAAATTTGCTCGAAACTGCTGTGAAAACAAATTAAAAGCACGGCAAATTAAAAGCCCTCAGTTCCAGCGGATAGAGCTAAGGTGATTACAGATGCGTCAAACGACTGTTTTCGTGTTTGTTTTATCTCGGGAGAGGAAACGAGACTCCTGAGAGGGGGGGGGGACCGTGAACGAGGTGCTGGGGCAGTATGAGAGCTGCGAGGGGAGAGAACCCAGGCATGGACAACGGAGGAGGGAGAGGCTGGTGTTGGTGCACCCTTCTCCACAGGGAGGCACCAACACCCATTACGAATGAAGATTCTGTTACAGTTGACACACACACACACACACACACAGAACATGCATATTTGAGTCTTCGTCAAAATCATCTCAGCGCGTGCCAGGTGGAAGAGATGCATGGCTTTGTTCTCCTCGGATGTGGAGTCCTTCCTGGTTGTAGAAAAGTGGATCATCTATTCAGCCTCGCAGTGATATCCCTGCTGGCCGGGCGCCGGGCTCTGTCGATGCTGTGCCATGTCATCAATTATGTAATTTTCATAAACACTCTCCGCGTGCGGCCAAGACGTTGAGAGTGTATTGGCCGAAAGCTTGCGTGCCTGCTCTTTGCAGATGACTGGGAACTCAGCGGTCGTCCCGCTGGCTTCATTACGTCAGATCTTCAGTGTGTGCTCAGGAAGCTGGCCGGGAAGCAGCTGGAATGCCGCTTCAAAGAATACACTAGAAAACAATGTTTGGTTAGAGTTAATGCCGGCAGTTGGTGCTCGGTCTGTTTGGCCATGCCGACGATCGAGCAGACGGCCACTGTGAGGTACTTTCCTGATTAAACCGACTTTCATCTGTGGACACAAGAGTTAGAAACTGAACTACAGAAACTAGTTGTGTGTATCCGTATAGCTTATTAGGATTTGGTGAGGGAAGATGAGAAGTTTTAGCCAGCTAGATACTGCTATGAAACCTACTTCAAAGATAATGTCGAACTGGGAAGGACAGACCAAGGATATGAAAGGGTTAACTTATCCAATAGCCTTCGAGATCGATATGAGGGGGTCGGTGATGTAGCTGATGAGTGGTGAAACACAACGTGGATGGATTGGCGGACATGTTTCTCAACAAGTAGGCCTTTGTCGGACTTTATTGCCAATTTTTCAGTTTGTGTGTACAGACAGAGACATCGATATGAGTCCCCAGCACCCTTTTCCATGTATCTTTGGTGAGTGAGTCTGAATATAACTGTCGGGGTGCTACACTGCAAACATACAGATTGATCCATAACGTTGTTTCAATGCGTCGGGGGTTCTTAGTGTATCTTAGTGTTTGCTTTATTCTGTGTGTATAAAGCGGTGCAGGAATGACCGTTCCCGGTTCTCTCGTCTTCAAGTCGACTGTTTTTGAATGTGTGTTTTTTTGTTAGATGCCCGATATCATACACACAAACTTAAGAGATGTTCACGCTGATCCAAGTCCAGACAAGAATCTCCTCTTGGTCCAGTATCATAAACAAAGGAACGATGAACAGGTTTCCTATAATCCAACCTGTTAAACCCCGAGCCTGTTTTTCAGGTTTCAGGCTCCAAAATGACATTCCCAGAACAAATGACTGTAACTTCACTTCTAAAAGGTTTATATGAATAATTGTTGTTATCAAAGCAAGGTTACATCTGTGAGTTGGATGTAGAAGTGTCAGAATCAATATAGATGTTTCTGTGTCAGAGTAGATTCAGATGGAACATAGCAAAAAAATGTAAATTCCTGTCTCCGCCTAAAGAAAACCCATTACTTATAGTGAAGACCAGCCTTGAAGGATGAGTTAGTAGCCTAAAAGCTTTAGGAATCCAAAGTAGAACATATAATAAGTACCCTGTATCAAGATTGAGGCAAAACAAGTGACATTTGACCTTTTTAGAGAGATTTATGAAAATAAAGTCCAGGCGGAATAAGCTTTGGGCACATTTGGTTCCATCAGTGCCATTTGACCTTTTTCAGATACCAGACTATAAAAATCATTGTATTACATTGAATAATCACTATAGGTATTCATTCCATTAAAACAAAATATATATATAAATAAAAAAAAAGATTCTTAAAAAAATATTAAAAATATTTGTGTGAGTGTGTATAAAAAAAATCAGGGTCCCCGTCGGCGGGGGCCTTCGGGCTTAACGGGTTTAAGCCTTTCCTATGGCTTTCCTTGTGGCTTGAATTACCCTGGTCAAAAAAAACCATGTGCCTACTCGGCTTCCACCTCCAGCTGTCTCCAGTATACACAAGCTGAGCGGTGGTGACATGCGGCCGTCATGTAGCTCGTTTATAACCTCATAGCGTCAGCTGATGATCGCATTTACCCTTCAACAAAAGTGGTGTTAAAATCTGGAGATTATCCCGCTGACATGTATGTATCATAAACGCGTCTTTGCCACAGATCTTATTTTCTAAATCCAATGGCAAAACCACACTGCCTTTTGTAAAGGGAGCCCTTGCGATGCTTACTTCCAAGTCGGCCTACACAAATACGTTATAACCGCACAACTCTATTCTCCTTCATGTGATTTCTTCTTCTCTCCATTCTGTCTGACAGCCGGCCTGCTTTTCTGGTCCGAGTGCATCTGATAGTTTGGTTGTCTGTCCGCCTCGGGCAGCACAGAGGCCGCACGATCCCCGTCAATCGGCAGAAAGGCAATGCCACGTATTGAATATCGTCCTGGCGGCCCTCCGTGTTTTTGCCGAGTTCCGACACAGACGGGTTTTACAGAAGTGGAACAGACGTGCTTCGCCAAAGCACTGCTCGACCTCTCGACCAGGCACGGCTCACACGCGCTCACACAGCTCATGGAACTGGACGTACGCCAGGAACTCGTGATGGTCAATGCAGCTTTGGTTAGCTCCAATGTTAAATGGATTTTTAGGTTCCAAGTCACAAGGCATTGGGAGAGAGACAACGAAAGAGGGGGAGGAAGGGGGAGAGAGAATAACTCTCTGACACACTCAACAACATCGCTGGAGGAACCACATGTGAAGTATTTTCTGTGTTTTTAGTGGTGCAATGACGAGTCCTAAAACCAGGAAGTGAGGCAGCATTCTACCACTAGGGGTACCCTCGTCTCGGAGCCAATGGGATCTCTCCGTAGGGTTTAGGAGAATATCTGGAACTAAGGTCTGAGGTTGAGACGCATTGAAGAGACGGATCACGTTTTGTTCTACGATATTAAATCGACCCCACTGGTGATTTCTGAAGAGTTGTCTGAAAAACGATGGTTGTTACCAAGTGGCTGAATAGGACTACAGAAGTCGTGGAGGTCGTCGTACGTCATTACGCCGAACACGTAACCACTTGAAAGCAAGTCCCTGCCTCCTGCAAAGTGTTCAGACAGACGCTTCAACTCGTTCCATTTAGAATCTGTGTTTGAATATGGATCTGAAGTCGGCGTGGCGTTGAAGTCGTGCTGCTGGACTCGGCTGTAGTTCCTTTATAGCATAGCGTTAGCATTTAGCGATAAGATTTATGATTCGAAATGATAAAAGTAATGGAGGAGAGATTACGGTACTGCACATTGGAACAAATGATGTTGTGTCAGAAGTGCTGAAAGAAGACTTTAAATGTCTGTTGGAAACCGTCAGCTCTCGAAATGCGGAAGTGTTCATCGGTCGCCCTCTAGCCAGTCAGAAGAGGAGTGCAGAGGTTCAGCAGACTGTCTGCACTGAATACTTGGCTGTCAACTGCCTGTACTGACCATTCTGTGCATTGTATTGACAATTTTAACTTTTTCATCTTTTCAACAACAAGTCCTCCTACTCATACGACCGAATGCGTCGTTTGTTCAAGCGCTTAATACGTCCTATAATTACGTTTTAAAGTGTTCGCCCTCTAGTGCTCCCGTTGAATGCTAACGTTACAGATCCTAAATTGTAGGATAGTTTGGCATTAAAACGCTTTTTGATTCGATTTCTAGCGAGAAGTGTATATTGTACTTTTAGAATCCACGTCCAGTCGATGTGTAGGATCTATAGTTTGATAGATGATGCGGCAGCCTCCATGTAAAGTTACGGGTTGAAAGCAGTTCGGATCGGAAGCGGGAAGACGTGGAGATTATCCGGCTGAACAAAACGTGCATTTATCAAACAGGGTTGTTTTTCACAGACCTTATTTCTAGCTATTTTCCAAAATCCTACTGTATGGAGAAATCCCGATAATATTTGTGTAACTGCATCCTGGTAAAATAAAAATATAATGTCTAATGTGTGTGTCTTTGACATTAGCGCTGCTATACAGGCTCCTGTGCCCTGTGCTACGAAGCCAGTTCAACAGACCCTGGATACGTTTGAGTTATCTTAACTCACTAATAAACGAGATCTCGCTAAGCGGTTATCAACTCGATAAATCAAGCCGGGGTTTCTCTCTCCAGCTGAGAGCGCGTTCACGTGAAAGGGGCGGGGTTAGCAACATTTCACCAATCACAAACAGGGACAAGCGTACTGACAGCGCCGCGTCATACTTCATTAATGAAAAGTAAACTAATATTAGACAAATATGAACTTTAAACGTCCATGACTTAAACATATAATCCAGGATACAAGCCACAGAGCTGCTGCAAGGAGAATACAGAACAACTGGTTAAAAAATAAACTACCGAGTGAAAGCGTACACCAGTTTTATGATACTGCCCCGTCTAAGACACGAGGGGATCTGACTTTATTACATTTGAGTTGAGTGTTTCGTCAACTTAATGTGTTGCTTAAAATAATACATCTGCATACAGTATGTGACACTGTGAGTGTTGCACGGCCAGATACGGCTCAGCTGACTCAGATAAGGAAATATTGTGATATCGATGTGAGATCGATGATCTGATTGATGATGTGATGTCAGTGTGATATGAATGCGACCCGTCGGCGTCTTCTCTGCATACGGCAGTTCAAACTGCATTTCCTTTTTCCTGTAATATGACTAGATTTAAACTCCGCACACTGAGCTCTGATTGGTCAGCAGGCGCTGCTCTCACTGAGTGGATCTCTTTTCTATAGATGCCGGAGGGGGGCAGCGTAAGATGAAAAAAAAAGTTATTTAGCCTTCCCAAACCTGAGCCTCACGCGCCGCCTATGACGAGCAGCTTTACATCCGGGTAAATACGTCCTCCCTGCACCGCTCTATGTCGGGTTGCTCTCACCTGCGCACTTTGTCATAGATGGAGGGCGAGTGCGCTTGTTTCGTTTGCTAATAAAAGGTCAAACGCATATCAGTTTAAAGACTGTTGTCTTGCGCGTCAGACAAAGTGTTTCCCTTGTTCAGTCCCTCGCCTTTAATCGTCTCGTTTGATATCCCAATATGTCGCCCCTGCTCTTCCTCTTCACTGTTCAGCTCAGCCCCCATAGTATAAGCTGCGGTTAGAAGTTATCGGACACCAAAGCGTGCATCCATCTGGTCAACATCTGGAGAGGGTGTTGGCTGTTTGACATCGGGAAGACTAGCAGACTCGCAGTTGTATCGTAAGGTTCAAGGTTCTTTATGTGTCATACGGACATATACAGAGTAGTCATGGCGATGAAAATCTTAGGTCGCAGGTTTGTTGTTTTAGTTTGCTGCCTTTGTGTTTCAGTGCCTCTCCCTCAGACTCCTCATGCCCCTCCCTTTCTCTTCTCGGCGAACAGCTAATTATTGTCCCGCTTAATTACCAGTAACGCGGCAGACCGGCCTGATTCAGCTTTAAAGAACTATTCAGCATTCTCTTCCGACGCCTGATTGAACTCGGCTAAATGGAAAAGTTGGGCTGGAGAAAAACGCTTTAGTCACACAACATTTTGACTTTCTAATATGTCCCTCTCCGTCTGGTTGCTTGAAGATAACAGACATTGGAATTTGTTTTGGGGGTATCTTATATAAGTAGAAAAATAACAGGTTCTGAAATGGGAGGAAGCGGCGAGAGAGGAGAGTTTCTTTACGGCGGACACATACATTCGCTATAGTTGGATCCATAAAGCCAATAAACCGATAGGAAGCTACACGTCTCCTGACCTTCAGCTCCAATTAGGGCCCTGAGGAGAGACGGGTGAACCTTGCAACCTTACATCGTGTCTATTGATATTCCAATAGGGTCGGTGTGAAGGCAGGGGGATCGGCGAGTCCGTCACTGCCGCAGCACGAGTTTCAGTTTCAAAACTTTAAAGCTTTGTTGACAACACCGCGAGAAGTCCCAGTTCCATCTTTCACCCTTCCCCGTTGATGGGAAACCTTGAACAGGAAGTGATGGAAATATAAGGTTATAAAACAAAGGTGGGTTTTATATACACGGTGTTACTGGCATTGGGAGGGTTTCGTAAAGATAGAAAGTGGGAACACACGGCGCAGAGTAATATAACGGAACGACTGCTCTCTTAAACTTGTTGAGGAAGGACACCGGGGCTTCTTCGGTTAATGTGATCTACGACGGAGGGCCAGTATTCGCCACTGCCAACGCAAGGACGTGGTTCGTAAAGGTGGGGTGGGTAAGTTTGAGAAACCGGCTCGAGATCCACTTTTTGTTATATTCCATGGAGTGCTCTTAACATCCCGATAGCAATGAATACTTTAAACGCTTTGACAAGAAATACATTGAAAATAATTCACCTGAATCTCCTCCTAAAGCAGGGGTGTCAAACTCAAGGCCCGGGGGCCAAATCCGGCCCGCGGCTTCATTTTATGTGGCCCCGCAAGAGCTTGCAAAGAATATAATATGTTTGTTATACGGTTGCATGCTACTTTACAGAAGCACGTTGCCCATAAACTACATGTCCCACAATGCATCTCAAATTAGACTTTTTTCTCAGATTTGACTTTTTTTCAAAATGTTATTTTTATTTTCTTTTAAAAATCATTTTGTGACGTTCTCACTGAAGAGAATTGCAATGATTTGCCCTCGACTTCTGCTTTCAGACCGAGTTAATTATGAAGTTATTACCCTATCCGATAATAATCCAATGCAGAGGCAATAATGTAATATAATGCATTATTTTATTTATATTAAATATTTATACATGCAGTTTTATAAAGTCTTAAAGTTACAACCGGCCCTAAAGTAACAGACAGAGAATCAGCACTTTGGAAACAGGGCTGAAACAGAGGGGATTATGGGTAATGCTGCAATGATCTGTTTGGTGTTTCAGCCAATCAGAGACAGGCTCTGGATATATCGGAGACCTGGGATAAATTGATGAAAAACAGAATAATACGGGACCTTTCAGAAAGCCTAATGTTGAGTATGATATGTTTTAAATGAATAATGCCCTTCATCTGTGGAGAACAGCCAGGCCTTGATCCCTGCTGCTCAGTATTGCTGCAGGCGGAGCGTCTCCCGCTGGGACGACATCGATTTGACGCTCGCTGGTAAATACCAGGTCGCTCCACCTGAACTCCATCAGGCAGGGGTCAATCACGGCCCCATGGGGGGGTGATAGGACGGAGCGCGTGAGTGCAATTGTGTGTTGAGGTATCAAGTACTGTATGCCATCAGTGTCCTCGAGTCATTGATTGGTCCCCAGCGTCAAGACGCTCTCATCGATTCTCTGCCGGGTCACAGAGGAGAGTCGTTGCTCAGCAGAGGGCTCTAAGGTTACCCACTCGAGGATGAAGGCCTCTTAGAAGCAGAGGCAAACAACCGTAGAAGAGACGCACCGCAGACGAGACACATCGAAACAGTTCTTCTACATCAACATGTGTCCCCTCTTCTTCATGTCTCTTCTACATCAACATGTGTCCCCTCTTCTCCATGTCTCTTCTACATCAACATGTGTCCCCTCTTCTTCATGTCTCTTCTACATCAACATGTGTCCCCTCTTCTCCATGTCTCTTCTACATCAACATGTGTCCCCTCTTCATCATGTCTCTTCTACATCAACATGTGTCCCCTCTTCTACATGTCTCTTCTACATCAACATGTGTCCCCTCTTCTTCATCAACATGTGTCCCCTCTTCTTCATGTCTCTTCTACATCAACATGTGTCCCCTCTTCATCATGTCTCTTCTACATCAACATGTGTCCCCTCTTCTCCATGTCTCTTCTACATCAACATGTGTCCCCTCTTCTTCATGTCTCTTCTACATCAACATGTGTCCCCTCTCATCCATGTCTCTTCTACATCAACATGTGTCTCCTCTTCTTCATGTCTCTTCTACATCAACATGTGTCCCCTCTTCTCCATGTCTCTTCTCCATCAACACGTGTCCCCTCTTCTCCATGTCTCTTCTACATCAACACGTTTCCCCTCTTCTTCATGTCTCTTCTACATCAACACGTGTCCCCTCTTCTTCATGTCTCTTCTACATCAACACGTGTCCCCTCTTCTCCATGTCTCTTCCACATCAACATGTGTCCCCTCTTCTCCATGTCTCTTCTACATCAACATGTGTCCTCTCTTCTTCATGTCTCTTCTACATCAACATGTGTCCCCTCTTCTCCATGTCTCTTCTACATCAACATGTGTCCTCTCTTCTTCATGTCTCTTCTACATCAACATGTGTCCCCTCTTCTTCATGTCTCTTCTACATCAACATGTGTCCCCTCTTCTCCATGTCTCTTCTTCATCAACATGTGTCCCCTCTTCTCCATGTCTCTTCTACATCAACATGTGTCCCCTCTTCTTCATGTCTCTTCTACATCAACATGTGTCCCCTCTCATCCATGTCTCTTCTACATCAACATGTGTCCCCTCTTCTTCATGTCTCTTTTACATCAACATGTGTCCCCTCTTCTCCATGTCTCTTCTCCATCAACACGTGTCCCCTCTTCTCCATGTCTCTTCTACATCAACATGTGTCCCCTCTTCTTCATGTCTCTTCTACATCAACATGTGTCCCCTCTTCTTCATGTCTCTTCTACATCAACATGTGTCCCCTCTTCTTCATGTCTCTTCTACATCAACATGTGTCCCCTCTTCTCCATTTCTCTTCTACATCAACATGTGTCCCCTCTTCTTCATGTCTCTTCTACATCAACATGTGTCCCCTCTCATCCATGTCTCTTCTACATCAACATGTGTCCCCTCTTCTTCATGTCTCTTCTACATCAACATGTGTCCCCTCTTCTCCATGTCTCTTCTCCATCAACACGTGTCCCCTCTTCTCCATGTCTCTTCTACATCAACATGTGTCCCCTCTTCTTCATGTCTCTTCTACATCAACACATGTCCCCTCTTCTTCATGTCTCTTCTACATCAACACGTGTCCCCTCTTCTTCATGTCTCTTCTACATCAACATGTGTCCCCTCTTCTCCATGTCTCTTCTACATCAACATGTGTCCTCTCTTCTTCATGTCTCTTCTACATCAACATGTGTCCCCTCTTCTTCATGTCTCTTCTACATCAACATGTGTCCCCTCTTCTTCCTGTCTCTTCTACATCAACATGTGTCCCCTCTTCTTCATGTCTCTTCTACATCAACATGTGTCCCCTCTTCTTCATGTCTCTTCTACATCAACATGTGTCCCCTCTTCTCCATGTCTCTTCTACATCAACATGTGTCCCCTCTTCTCCATGTCTCTTCTACATCAACATGTGTCCCCTCTTCTCCATGTCTCTTCTACATCAACATGTGTCCCCTCTAAAAAAAAGTCAGGTCCTAGAGATTTGGGCACAGGTCTCTGACATCGTAAGTCTCAGACTGCGATCCGACATCAGTCTGTTGCATTCTGGGTAGAGGAATGACCTTAGGTTCTTGCAAAGTTAGTTTTAAGATTTGCTGTCTCCTCTTTCCATTGGGTCAAATTAACGTGTGCTGAATTGTATCCGATGAACGTGTCAAACGTGCACGCTCAGTTGATGACGCTTCAGTGAGGTCGCAGGCCAACAC
Organism: Champsocephalus esox; assembly: GCA_036324585.1. Classification (NCBI taxonomy): domain Eukaryota; kingdom Metazoa; phylum Chordata; class Actinopteri; order Perciformes; family Channichthyidae; genus Champsocephalus; species Champsocephalus esox. The sequence goes on from CM070484.1 coordinate 43,374,412, forward strand.
TGGGCCGCTATTGGCCAGCTGCATCGAGTCACCGCCTTCAAAGTGAATGTTTGAGCATTGGAAAAGAGACAAGTGGGGCGCTGTGGTCAAGCAGCCTCTCCCCATGGGGGACTCGTTCAGAAAGCAGGCGGCCTGACACACATGACACGAAGATGGAGGGCTGCTCTTTTAATTGGTCTTCATGAATATTGAATGAAATCAGAATCCCTTTATTAGTCCCACAGAGGGGACATGTCCATTGTTACAGCAGGAAAGAGCCAAAGACAGCTTAATGTTAAGGTAGGGAGGTCATTTTGAGAAACCAGCTCGTGGGCGCTGGAATTTGAAAGTACGCAGCCGGAAGAAATCTGCTACTTCCTCTCAGAGCCCCGCCTCCAACGCACACGAACGCGCACATGACCAATGAGGGCACGAGATCAGTCTGTGCCCAGATGGAAGGCTGACAGGCAGGCAGGCCATCCAGTTACTTTAGCCGGCTCAGCTGATTGGTCGTGCTTTCTACAGCGCCACGGCTTCCACAGGTGAGATATTTGTTATGGATTTATTGTCAAAGCATTTCATGTATTCGTTGCTATCGGGTAGGGGTGTAACGGTTCACAGAAGTCACGGTTCGTACCTCGGTTTGGAGGTCACGGTTCGGTACGACAAGAAAAAGCAAAAAAAAAGTCCCAAATGCGTAATTCCAGGTTTGTTGTTATTTGTGTTTGAACAGTAGAGCAAGTTTCAGTTTCAAATAAGGAACTCTGACATTTTGAATAATGAACTGTATTAAACCTGTGTGTTATCTGAACTCACCATACTAGCTTTTCTTCTTCTTGTATTTAGTTCGTTTTGTTGTTGTGTTTCTTCTTGTTCTTCATTTGTTGTTTAAGGGCGGCTGGCAAACAGCTTTTAGGCGCAATACCGCCCCCTGGAGTATAAATAGCGTAGTGGATGCTGCCCTGAAGGACAGACTTTTTTCCCACTCGTAAAAAAAAAGGCGTATTCGCCGTGTGACTGCATGTGCCGAACCGTGACGTACGAACCGTGACGTCCGGGACGAATACGGATACCGTTACACCCCTACTATCGGGATGTTAAGAGCATTCCATGGAATACAACAAAACGTGTATCTCGAGCCGGTTTCTCAAACGTAGCCACCCCACCTTTAACTAACAAGCAACAATGTAATACAAAAAAGTTACACAGTTTACAAAAAGCACATCCTTCAAGGTATCAAGGCTGCTGCTGTCGATTGTTACGGCCTGTAACAGCTCTGAGGATTTAGCAGCCGGGTATATATTGCACAGTTATTAACGGCACATATATATATTGCACATGTTATAGTCTGTGGTGTGTGTGTGTGTGTGTGTGTGTGTGTGTGTGTGTGTGTGTGTGTGTGTGTGTGTGGGTCTACTAGGGGCTGTGGTGGTCAGTCTGAAATGAAGTCATGTTTTTGAACTGCTCTGAGGAAAGGTTGTGGTGTGATGTGTGTGTCTGTATGACATCCATGTGTGTGTGATGCCTTCGTGTCAGCATCGGTGTGTTATCTACCTGCTGCCGTGCGTCAGGCCACTGCAGAGGGAGAGCAGTAATGGCCGCGGCAGGAGGAAGTGTGCAGGTGGCCTCCTCTCCTCTGCCTGCGCTCAAGAGGAAGCTGCTCCCCGCTCTCAGAAGGGATAAATCTTTTATTTGGTTTGTTGTATTTTTAACCGAGGGCTCCTGGTCACGCAACAAAGCCCTTCTTCGCTCTCTCCCCTCTGCTGCGTCCTCTCTCTCTCTCCGCGGCTCGACACACAGTACCTCCTCACACGGTCATGCAACTGGTGACACGATATCCTCTCATGCGGGCAGGAAGCCATTGTTCTGCAGAAACGAACCAATCGAGACTTTCAGTGAGAACTCAGAAATCTGTGTATGCTTCATTCAGAGGTGTAACGTGACTAATACATTTACTTAAGTACAATTTTGAGGGACTTGTACTTTACTTACGTTTTGTAGCACATGATGCTTATATCCCGCTACAACTCGAAGGTAAATATTGTACTTTACTTACCTTTAGTTACTTCACAGATGTGGATGAAGGATGTGAAATCTAATCAAGTGTTGAATCAGTCTTTAGTTCCACCTGGAGTAAATCCACCAGCTACCCTGCAGTCTACAAAGTACTTCAGACTAGCTGCTCCTCCACCAGCTACCCTGCAGTCTACAAAGTACTTCAGACTAGCTGCACCTTCACCAGATACCCTGCAGTCTACAAAGTACTTCAGACTAGCTGCACCTTCACCAGCTACCCTGCAGTCTACAAAGTACTTCAGACTAGCTGCACCTCCACCTGCTACCCTGCAGTCTACAAAGTACTTCAGACTAGCTGCACCTCCACCAGCTACCCTGCAGTCTACAAAGTACTTCAGACTAGCTGCACCTCCACCAGCTACCCTGCAGTCTACAAAGTACTTCAGACTAGCTGCACCTCCACCAGCTACCCTGCAGTCTACAAAGTACTTCAGACTAGCTGCACCTCCACCAGCTACCCTGCAGTCTACAAAGTACTTCAGACTAGCTGCACCTCCACCAGCTACCCTGCAGTCTACAAAGTACTTCAGACTAGCTGCACCTCCACCAGCTACCCTGCAGTCTACAAAGTACTTCAGACTAGCTGCACCTCCACCAGCTACCCTGCAGTCTACACAGTACTTCAGACTAGCTGCACCTCCACCAGCTACCCTGCAGTCTACAAAGTACTTCAGACTAGCTGCACCTTCACCAGCTACCCTGCAGTCTACAAAGTACTTCAGACTAGCTGCACCTTCACCAGCTACCCTGCAGTCTACAAAGTACTTCAGACTAGCTGCACCTCCACCAGCTACCCTGCAGTCTACAAAGTACTTCAGACTAGCTGCACCTCCACCAGCTACCCTGCAGTCTACAAAGTACTTCAGACTAGCTGCACCTCCACCAGCTACCCTGCAGTCTACAAAGTACTCCAGACTAGCTGCACCTCCACCAGCTACCCTGCAGTCTACAAAGTACTCCAGACTAGCTGCACCTCCACCAGCTACCCTGCAGTCTACAAAGTACTTCAGACTAGCTGCTCCTCCACCAGCTACCCTGCAGTCTACAAAGTACTTCAGACTAGCTGCACCTCCACCAGCTACCCTGCAGTCTACAAAGTACTTCAGACTAGCTGCACCTCCACCAGCTACCCTGCAGTCTACAAAGTACTCCAGACTAGCTGCACCTCCACCAGCTACCCTGCAGTCTACAAAGTACTCCAGACTAGCTGCACCTTCACCAGCTACCCTGCAGTCTACAAAGTACTTCAGACTAGCTGCACCTCCACCAGCTACCCTGCAGTCTACAAAGTACTTCAGACTAGCTGCACCTCCACCAGCTACCCTGCAGTCTACAAAGTACTTCAGACTAGCTGCACCTCCACCAGCTACCATGCAGTCTACAAAGTACTTCAGACTAGCTGCACCTTCACCAGCTACCCTGCAGTCTACAAAGTACTTCAGACTAGCTGCACCTCCACCAGCTACCCTGCAGTCTACAAAGTACTTCAGACTAGCTGCACCTCCACCAGCTACCCTGCAGTCTACAAAGTACTTCAGACTAGCTGCACCTCCACCAGCTACCCTGCAGTCTACAAAGTACTTCAGACTAGCTGCACCTCCACCAGCTACCCTGCAGTCTACAAAGTACTTCAGACTAGCTGCACCTCCACCAGCTACCCTGCAGTCTACAAAGTACTTCAGACTAGCTGCACCTCCACCAGCTACCCTGCAGTCTACACAGTACTTCAGACTAGCTGCACCTCCACCAGCTACCCTGCAGTCTACAAAGTACTTCAGACTAGCTGCACCTCCACCAGCTACCCTGCAGTCTACAAAGTACTTCAGACTAGCTGCACCTTCACCAGCTACCCTGCAGTCTACAAAGTACTTCAGACTAGCTGCACCTTCACCAGCTACCCTGCAGTCTACAAAGTACTTCAGACTAGCTGCACCTCCACCAGCTACCCTGCAGTCTACAAAGTACTTCAGACTAGCTGCACCTCCACCAGCTACCCTGCAGTCTACAAAGTACTTCAGACTAGCTGCACCTTCACCAGCTACCCTGCAGTCTACAAAGTACTTCAGACTAGCTGCACCTCCACCAGCTACCCTGCAGTCTACAAAGTACTTCAGACTAGCTGCTCCTCCACCAGCTACCCTGCAGTCTACAAAGTACTCCAGACTAGCTGCACCTCCACCGGCTACCCTGCAGTCTACAAAGTACTTCAGACTAGCTGCACCTCCACCAGCTACCCTGCAGTCTACAAAGTACTTCAGACTAGCTGCACCTCCACCAGCTACCCTGCAGTCTACAAAGTACTTCAGACTAGCTGCACCTCCACCAGCTACCCTGCAGTCTACAAAGTACTTCAGACTAGCTGCACCTCCACCAGCTACCCTGCAGTCTACAAAGTACTCCAGACTAGCTGCACCTTCACCAGCTACCCTGCAGTCTACAAAGTACTTCAGACTAGCTGCACCTCCACCAGCTACCCTGCAGTCTACAAAGTACTTCAGACTAGCTGCTCCTCCACCAGCTACCCTGCAGTCTACAAAGTACTTCAGACTAGCTGCACCTCCACCGGCTACCCTGCAGTCTACAAAGTACTTCAGACTAGCTGCACCTCCACCGGCTACCCTGCAGTCTACAAAGTACTTCAGACTAGCTGCACCTCCACCAGCTACCCTGCAGTCTACAAAGTACTCCAGACTAGCTGCACCTCCACCGGCTACCCTGCAGTCTACAAAGTACTTCAGACTAGCTGCACCTCCACCGGCTACCCTGCAGTCTACAAAGTACTTCAGACTAGCTGCACCTTCACCAGCTACCCTGCAGTCTACAAAGTACTTCAGACTAGCTGCACCTCCACCGGCTACCCTGCAGTCTACAAAGTACTTCAGACTAGCTGCACCTTCACCAGCTACCCTGCAGTCTACAAAGTACTTCAGACTAGCTGCACCTCCACCAGCTACCCTGCAGTCTACAAAGTACTTCAGACTAGCTGCACCTTCACCAGCTACCCTGCAGTCTACAAAGTACTTCAGACTAGCTGCACCTCCACCAGCTACCCTGCAGTCTACAAAGTACTTCAGACTAGCTGCACCTCCACCAGCTACCCTGCAGTCTACAAAGTACTTCAGACTAGCTGCACCTTCACCAGCTCTGAGAACACTTTCATGATCAATCATTATAAAACACATCATATATATTATTCTGAAATGGACCAATCTGCACAACGACTACTTTCACTGTCTTTACTATATTTAGATGAGAGTACTTTCTACTTTCACTTGAGGGACATTTTGAATACTTTTACTGAAACAGAGTATTCCTACACTCTGGTACTTCTACTCAAGTACAAGCTCTGAGTACTTCTACTTTGACTAAAGAACAAGATCTCAGTACTTATACTTTT
>CM070484.1:43384863-43422363 GCA_036324585.1 Champsocephalus esox
ACTTGAGTAAAGAAGTTTAGTCAGTACTTCTACTTTCACCAGAGTATTTTTAAACACAAGTATCTGTACTTCAACTCGAGTAAAGGATGTGTGTACTTCTACTCGAGTAAAGGATGTGTGTACTTCTACTCGAGTAAAGGATGTGTGTACTTCTACTCGAGTAAAGGATATGTGTACTTCTACTCGAGTAAAGGATGTGTGTACTTCTACTCGAGTAAAGGATGTGTGTACTTGTACTTGAGTAAAGGATATGTGTACTTCTTACTTGAGTAAAGGATGTGTGTACTTCTACCTGAGTAAAGGATGTGTGTACTTCTACTCGAGTAAAGGATGTGTGTACTTCTACTCGAGTAAAGGATGTGTGTACTTCTACTCGAGTAAAGGATGTGTGTACTTCTTACTTGAGTAAAGGATGTGTGTACTTCTACCTGAGTAAAGGATGTGTGTACTTCTACCTGAGTAAAGGATGTGTGTACTTCTACCTGAGTAAAGGATGTGTGTACTTCTACTCGAGTAAAGGATGTGTGTCCTTCAACTCGAGTAAAGGATGTGTGTACTTCTACTTTTAAACACAAGTATCTGTACTTCTACTTGAGTAAAGGACGTGTGTACTTTTGCCATCTCTGCATGCTGAGAGAAACACAATAATGTCCTCATATCCCACGGTAGCTATTTAAAGATAATGCAGGCCTCCAGTGGCGCGGCGTGTTTCTGTTTCGATTACCCATAAAGTGTGCCAGCTGGAGTGTCGTCACCTCTGCAGCCGCCTCCTTGTCTTCTGACCTGATAACACGTCAACCTGCAGTAAACACCTGAGGGCCGGAGACGCACCGCTCTCTGTAAATAAGGATGTAACCTTTTGGAGTTTCATGCAAATGTGGCCTTCTGCATCAGGTCAATCCAATTAGGGTCTGTTCAGCTGTCAGCAACGACACATGATACTTTAGTTGTGTTGATATATATATATATATTGTAGAATGTGCAAACGTATTTACTTGATGTTAATATTGTATTATATTTGATCTTTTGTTAGACATTTGTACAACTACATTTGTACTACTACAATTTTACTTTAAATTCTTATCTTAATATAGACAATTGTTTATTTATTTTATTTTTATTTCATGGTTTTATTTCACATTTTATTTGTTAATATAATAATTAATAATTAATTAATTAATGTTTTTTTTATTTTAGTTTTTTATGTAATTTTTTCTTTAAGTTATTTTAATATAAATGTCTTATTTAAAACAATGATTCTAAAATGGAGCGACAGTACAAACCCCTTTTCCCTCGGGATAGATACAGTATTCTGATTCTTAGAGACAGAGACAATAATACCAATTCCCTTTGGATTGAACCAACCAGTAACAATAGAGAATAATAATAATACACTTAGTGCTGGGTTCAGTCTTTCACGGAGTGTGTTCTGTCGTTATAGACGTGAGAGGACAGCGGACACACACTATACCGGGGTGTTATCCGTCAGCTGTTTGATAAAGATTCATTCAATCCCATGTTCTGCCTTGAAATGCTTCTGCTAATGTAATTGTCTCTCTGTGTGTGTGTGTGTGTGTGTGTGTGTGTGTGTGTGTGTGTGTGTGTGTGTGTGTGTGTGTGTGTGTGTGTGTGTGTGTGTGTGTGTGTGTGTGTGTGTGTGTGTGTGTGTGTGTGTGTGTGTGTGTGTGTGTGTGTGTGTGTGTGCGTGTGTGGTCTGGCATTACTATACTTGTGGGGACCTAAATCTGTTTACATAGTCACGTGTGGGGACTCGCCTCCCTTATGGGGACAAATTGGAGGTCCCCATAAGGGGGATCATTAATTTTAGGGTGAAGACTTGGTTAGGGTTAGGATTAGGGTTAGGTTAAGGGTAAGGGTAAAGTTAAGGGTAAGGGTAAAGTTAAGGGTTAGGGTTAGGTTAAGGGTAAGGGTTAGGGTTAGGCATGTGTTGGTTATGGCTAAGGTTAGGATAAGTCTCCAGGAAATGCATGTAAGTCAATGTAATGTCCCCTGAAGTGAAGTATACATGGTGTGTGTGTGTGTGTGTGTGTGTGTGTGTGTCTCTCCTAAAGAACACTAAGCACCGTATCCACGTTAAGAACGAACACAAGCAGCAGGAGGAGAGCTGTGTGTGTGTGTGTGTGTGTGTGTGTGTGTGTGTCAATATGTCTTGTGAGGACTTTGAAAGATGGATTTCCGGATGTGCTTTAGAAGTCCCTCGGTGTGATGTCGTGTATGATCCGTTCAAATACAGTCATTCATGCAGAGAAGTCATTTAGAAATGATGCTTCAGTATTCACCCTACTCTAGTTTTACATGCAAAGTACTGGAGAGCCAGTAGAGGGTGCTACACAATTCAAATGGAAAATATAATCTCATATTCTAATAATTTAATTTAATTCCTCTTCCATGTCCAGAGAACTTTGCACCGGACAGATCCTATATGTTTGGTGTATCTTACACTATTCCTTTCTTTAGTGTTGGATAACTAGTGTTCACATCTCAAACCATTCTCTTGCACTATTGTATTGGTTGTATTTGTTTTATGTCCTCTATATATTGCATTGTGGGAGGAGCCTGTGACTTCAGGTTGTCATAATGTATAAATGCACATGACAGCCTTGAACCTGGACGTATTCTTCACTACAGACAAATTAAAACATTAAAAACAAAAAAAGAAACCACAAAAGTCCACATGTCAAAGTTGTCGCTTCTATCCTGCAGACAGAGAGGATTGACCAAATAAAACTCAATGTACATGCCGTGTTTCCGCTCCAAACAAACGGTGGTAGTATTTCCTGCTGGAGCGATAGGTTGTTGTTGAAGCAAGGCGTCAGCGAGGGAGAACTGGAGGTGTAACTGTTTGTGTGATGTTATTGATTCCTGCTGCGCCTCCACATCTGACCCACTGTAGAGAACCACAGGTGGTGTGTGTGTGTGTGTGTGTGTGTGTGTGTGTGTGTGTGTGTGTGTGTGTGTGTGTGTGTGTGTGTGTGTGTGTGTGTGTGTGTGTGTGTGTGTGTGTGTGTGTGTGTGTGTGAGTGTGAGCTCAGCTTGCTCTCTTGTTGCTCTGTGTCTCATGTTGTCACAGTGACCTCTACTGCTTACATGCTCACCCCCATCCTCCACACCTCCTGATACATTGCACTTTATTTACTTGTTTATTACTAGTGTTTGTTTGTTTGTTTGTTTGTTTGTTTGTTCACCATGTAAAGCGGCCCTGGGTCCCTTGAAAGGTGCTATACAAATGTAATCTATTATTATTGCTGGTATACATATCGAGCAACATTTAAATAAGCGAGTGTCTTCTCTGTCACTCCTCACATACTTATGTTTATATAATATGTGTGGGGGAAAAGAGAGATAGCAGCGATACCCAAGTTCCTCCCCCTTAAGAGAGAAAGCAGTAATACCCAAGTTCCTCCCCCTTAAGAGAGAAAGCAGTAATACCCAAGTTCCTCCCCCTTAAGAGAGAAAGCAGCAATACCCAAGCTCCTCCCCCTTAAGAGAGAAAGCAGCAATACCCAAGTTCCTCCCCCTTAAGAGAGAAAGCAGCAATACCCAAGTTCCTCCCCCTTAAGAGAGATAGCAGCAATACCCAAGCTCCTCCCCCTTAAGAGAGATAGCAACAATACCCAAGCTCCTCCCCCTTAAGAGAGAAAGCAGCAATACCCAAGCTCCTCCTCCTTCAGAGAGATAGCAGCAATACCCAAGCTCCTCCCCTTTAAGAGAGATAGCAGCGATACCCAAGCTCCTCCCCCTTAAGAGAGATAGCAGAAATACCCAAGCTCCTCCCCCTTCAGAGAGATAGCAGCGATACCCAAGCTCCTCCCCCTTAAGAGAGATAGCAGAAATACCCAAGCTCCTCCCCCTTCAGAGAGATAGCAGCGATACCCAAGCTCCTCCCCCTTAAGAGAGATAGCAGCAATACCCAAGCTCCTCCCCCTTCAGAGAAATAGCAGCGATACCCAAGCTCCTCCCCCTTAAGAGAGAGAGCAGCAATACCCACGCTCCTCCCCCTTCAGAGAGATAGCAGCAATACCCAAGCTCCTCCCCTTAAGAGATATAGCAGCAATACCCACGCTCCTCCCCCTTAAGAGAGATAGCAGCGATACCCAAGCTCCTCCCCCTTAAGAGAGATAGCAGCAATACCCAAGCTCCTCTCCCTTAAGAGAGATAGCAGCAATACCCAAGCTCCTCCCCCTTCAGAGAGATAGCAGCAATACCCAAGCTCCTCCCCCTTAAGAGAGATAGCAGCAATACCCAAGCTCCTCCCCCTTCAGAGAGATAGCAGCAATACCCAAGCTCCTCCCCCTTAAGAGAGATAGCAGCAATACCCAAGCTCCTCCCCCTTAAGAGAGATAGCCAAGCTCCTCCCCCTTAAGAGAGATAGCAGCAATACCCAAGCTCCTCCCCCTTCAGAGAGATAGCAGCAATACCCAAGCTCCTCCCCCTTAAGAGAGATAGCAGCAATACCCACGCTCCTCCCCTTAAGAGATATAGCAGCAATACCCACGCTCCTCCCCCTTCAGAGAGATAGCAGCAATACCCAAGCTCCTCCCCCTTAAGAGAGATAGCAGCGATACCCAAGCTCCTCCTCCTTCAGAGATATAGCAGCAATACCCACGCTCCTCCCCCTTCAGAGAGATAGCAGCAATACCCAAGCTCCTCCCCCTTAAGAGAGATAGCAGCGATACCCAAGCTCCTCCCCTTAAGAGATATAGCAGCAATACCCACGCTCCTCCCCCTTCAGAGAGATAGCAGCGATACCCAAGCTCCTCCCCCTTAAGAGAGATAGCATCGATACCCAAGCTCCTCCCCCTTAAGAGAGATAGCCGCATTACCCAAGCTCCTCCCCCTTAAGAGAGATAGCAGCAATACTCAAGCCCCTCCCCCTTAACGAGATATAGCAGCAATACTCAAACTCCTCCCCCTTAAGAGAGATAGCAGCAATACCCAAGCTCCTCCCCCTTCAGAGAGATAGCAGCAATACCCAAGGCTGTAACCTATGCCGTGGGAAAGGAGACAGTGAGATGATGAACTGGGTCAAAGGTTGAATACCTAAGCAAATTATTCCCCAACAATATCCTACTTTATATTTCGTTACTGTACATCTGTAATTCAACATGTATATTTTCTACTGTTTTATTATTTCTATTGAGATGTTTACATTTTGGAATGTTTATTTCTAATCTTTTAATTTGTATTGTGCAATACCTTGTCTTTTTATGTTGCTGCAACGCAAACATTTCCCAAATTGGGATCGATAAAGTACTTCTGATCTTATCTGATGCTGGAATATTCTCCCCTCGGGCACAGCAGAAGCATCGTTGGCTCTTTTCAGTTGGTAATGAAGAATCAGCTGTTCTCCTTTAACGGAGGATAACGGCCTCTGCCATCTCTCACCATTTCCATCTTTACTTTAATAGTGTGCCTTCAGACTCACTAGCTCATAGTTGTGCTCACTTTACATGTCTGGATTCTGCTCAGTAAAACATAATTACATCTAAAATATATATATACAAAATATATTCGAAGAAATAAACTGGACATGAATGGATATGTCGATGAATTGCTGTCTTTGCTCTTAACTCATGCATCCTTATGTTCTCTTTGGTTTGAAGTACTTTAAATGTCAGTCCAAAGGTTCCACATTGAATTAAGCTCGACAGATGACTAAATGTCATTATAAAAGCCATGGCGTCTTCAACGTTGACCATTCCCTTTCTGTTTAACCCTTCTCATACATATCAGTGTGTAGTGTCTCTACTTTAAAGAGTCCTCTCCTGCTGATGTCCAGGTGTATATCAGTGTGTAGTGTCTCTACTTTAAAGAGTCCTCTCCTGCTGATGTCCAGGTGTATATCAGTGTGTAGTGTCTCTACTTTAAAGAGTCCTCTCCTGCTGATGTTCAGGTGTATATCAGTATGTAGTGTCTCTACTTTAAAGAGTCCTCTCCTGCTGATGTTCAGGTGTATATCAGAATGTAGTTTCTCTACTTTAAAGAGTCCTCTCCTGCTGATGTTCAGGTGTATATCAGTGTGTAGTGTCTCTACTTTAAAGAGTCCTCTCCTGCTGATGTTCAGGTGTATATCAGTGTGTAGTGTCTCTACTTTAAAGAGTCCTCTCCTGCTGATGTTCAGGTGTATATCAGTATGTAGTGTCTCTACTTTAAAGAGTCCTCTCCTGCTGATGTTCAGGCGTATATCAGTATGTAGTGTCTCTACTTTAAAGAGTCCTCTCCTGCTGGTGTTCAGGCGTATATCAGTATGTAGTGTCTCTACTTTAAAGAGTCCTCTCCTGCTGATGTTCAGGTGTATATCAGTATGTAGCGTCTCTACTTTAAAGAGTCCTCTCCTGCTGATGTTCAGGCGTATATCAGTACGTAGTGTCTCTACTTTAAAGAGTCCTCTCCTGCTGGTGTTCAGGTGTATATCAGTATGTAGTGTCTCTACTTTAAAGAGTCCTCTCCTGCTGATGTTCAGGTGTATATCAGTATGTGGTGTCTCTACTTTAAAGAGTCCTCTCCTGCTGATGTTCAGGTGTATATCAGTATGTAGGGTCTCTTCTTTAAAGAGTCCTCTCCTGCTGATGTTCAGGTGTATATCAGTATGTAGTGTCTCTACTTTAAAGAGTCCTCTCCTGCTGATGTTCAGGCGTATATCAGTATGTAGTGTCTCTACTTTAAAGAGTCCTCTCCTGCTGATGTTCAGGTGTATATCAGTATGTAGGGTCTCTACTTTAAAGAGTTCTCTCCTGCTGATGTTCAGGTGTATATCAGTATGTAGATTAGCCTATCACGTGCAATGTGTCGCAGCGCTAGCCAATAGAAGTGTGAGTGTTACATAGTGACATCATTATGGAGGCGTTTCAGGCAGTTTACAGAAAAACGCCAGAGCACTTCCCATAATGTTGCATTCCAGTGTTTGTAAACTATATTTGAAGTTATTTAAGCGTTACGCCCAGTGGGCCTAATCCCAGTCAGATTGTATATTTAAAGAACATCTTCTAAATATTGAAGGAAGTGTCTCGTAGCCAATCAGAGGGTCCCACTCCAGGCGCTGTGTACGAGGAGAGAGAAGGCCTGAGAGCCTCTCTGCCGATCCCTCTCAGAGACTGGTTATCATGAAGCTTGAATATTAATGAAGTCCTAAAAGCTGGCGTTGACTGTGACCTCTCCGTAGTGTAGGTCTAACACACACACACACACACACACACACACACACACACACACACACACACACACACACACACACACACACATACACACACACACACACACACACACACACACACACACACACACACCCTTCATCCTTTCCTACGATGTGAAGGTCTTGCTTCCTGAGGGACTGGAAGATGAGGAGGGTTTAGGTGTTGATTACTGCAGTACTGAACTGTCAAGTGTGTGTGTGTGTGTGTGTGTGTGTGTGTGTGTGGTGTGTGTGTGTGTGTGTGTGTGTGTGTGTGTGTGTGTGTGTGTGTGTGCGTGCGTACGTGCGTGTCTGTGCGTGCGGGCGTGAGGGCGTGCGTGCGTGCGGGAGGCAGCAGGTTACAGAGAGCGTATCACGCCATAGCGCCTCCTCTCGACTCGTCTCCGCTGCTCGAGACATCAAGTGTAAAATTGCACTCTAATTCAAACACACTCCATCAAAACCCATAAGGTCACTTTTGCACACACGAACTCTATGAATAAAACGACACATATATATATATCGGTTGCAAACTCTTCTCATTGGATGGCAACAAGACTTACTTTACCAGAAGCTTCAGTTAATTGGATCTCAAATGATTCATTCAATATAACATTGGAAATATTTTTCGTCAGCAGTCTTACAAGACAGTTAGAGCATCCTAAAACGATATGTTTGAACGACCATCAAGCTAATACTAGTGGGCTGAAGAAATAGAGTTTCAAGATTCAAACATTCCGTATGCAAAGGTTTTATTGTTGCACAATAGCTTTAAAGTTTACTTGGAAGTTGTCGGTAATTAAAATAAAATAGTCCTGTACGCCTCCAACGATACAATATACTTGAGACATGAAATAGAAATAAGTGAAATGCAGAAATAAGTCAACTGTACATTTAAATCGAACAAGACGAAACAGAAAGTACATTAAATACTGTACAATGAAATACAAATACTTCCCATTATCATAATATATCAATATGAGGAATGTGCTTTTGACACAAGATAAATATTGATAATCATTTTGTGTCTAACTTTGTTCTCTCGTTTCCTTCCAGCAACAACGGCGTCTCGACCTCTTAACCATCACCAACATGGGTAAGTCTTTTAACTTCACTTTACCCACGATGCGCCCACACCTCTCTGCACCAACACCCCTCCCCCACCGATGTGAAACCACGCTGTGACGCTCCCACAGGAAACCCAGCGTCAGTGTACCTCGATGTTTTCCGTGTGGCATCGTATCGATCTGACAGAACCATGCCGTGTGTTTCCCGCGAACCCACTTTCCAAATACTAAAAGCTGTTTTCTGGAAGCAGCTTTCCCACACACACACACACACACACACACACACACACACACACACACTCATACCATGTATACGTCACTTCAGGGGACATTATATTGACTTACATGCATTTCCTGGAGACTTATCCTAACCTAAACCATAACCAGCACATGCCTAACCCTAACCCTAACCCTTAACCTTACCCTAACCCTAACCCTTAACCATAACCAACACATGCCTAACCCTTACCCTTAACCTTACCCTAACCCTAACCCTTAACCATAACCAACACATGCCTAACCCTAACCCTTACCCTAACCCTTAACCATAACCAACACATGCCTAACCCTAACCCTTACCCTTAACCTTACCCTAACCCTAACCCTTACCCTAACCCTTAACCATAACCAACACATGCCTAACCCTAACCCTTACCCTTAACCTTACCCTAACCCTAACCCTTAACCATAACCAACACATGCCTAACCCTAACCCTTACCCTAACCCTTAACCATAACCAACACATGCCTAACCCTAACCCTTACCCTTAACCTTACCCTAACCCTAACCCTTACCCTAACCCTTAACCATAACCAACACATGCCTAACCCTAACCCTTACCCTAACCCTTAACCATAACAAACACATGCCTAACCCTTAACCTTACCCTTACCCTTACCCTAACCCTAACCCTAAACCTAACCAAGACTTCACCCTAAAATTAATGATTCCCCACACGTGACTGTGGAAACAGATTTAGGTCCCCACAAGTATAGTAATGCTAAGCCACACACACACACACACACACACACACGATTGCACATGTACAGTAAGTATAAGACCTAACACGGATAACGTAATGCCTGCGCTGTGGAAAACCCTGAAGCTGACTCACGGCTGATCTGATGGCTGCTGGTCAGCTACTCTACAGTATGTGTTTTAAGGGGCGCTGTCTCGTGATGTGATATATTACAGAAGTATTGACCCAAAGCGTTTCTAATGGGATAATAAACCATTCAGTTAAAGTCAGAAGGACACACATGCCCTTTTCTACATGTGTTTAAGTGTTGTAAGAGCAGGTTTTCCAGAGCATATGGGAAGACTGTGTACTACTGTTGGGATTATAAAGGCATTTATCCACAGGTCAGATATTAGTATATTTAAACAGTAATTGTCACAATATGTCTGTAAAGTTCTTCTTCTGGGTTGAATTACATGTGTCCCTGGTTCTTAAACTATGTCGATGAAGATATCCCATGCCAGTAAATGCGTTTGTTTTGATCTAATCAGGTTAATAGCATTATTACATTTTTATTATACTCTTATTACATCATTTACTCTGACAAAGTCCGGAGAATCAGGTCCGTGTATTGTCCAGAGTTTCCTTTTTCATTTATTTAGCACACAACAGGATATTGTCAGACGGGTTCTCACTTAGGAAACGTTACGCTTGGTAAAGGCATCCGTACCAAAGCAGAGAAGCAAAGTGTGGATATGGCGCGGGTAAACATGAGTGTCCTGCCATTCCTTGATTCTCTAAGACGATTTCTGCCTCTCTGTTCACCCTTTCTTTATTCCCATTTCACGCCAGTTGTATAGAAACATCATCAAGGTTTTCCCCCGAAAGCTCTATGTTTACATGGGTTCAATTGTACATTACACAGATATTGTACTAGACAAGCTGAAAGTGTAAAGTGTGTTGGGTCTGAATGCAGGGCCGGCCCTGACCAATTTGCTGCCCGAGGCTGGCGCCCCCCCTCCAAATGCAGACACTCACTATGACTCGAGCGTGCACGGTTGTGGCATGACCACCAAAACAGAAAGATATGGACGCAAGATGTGTGCAACTGTATTTAGTTTCCTATCCATTTGAACATGATTTAAGTGTGAGGGGCACTTTGAGAGCAACATTAAGAGATCTATGGATACATCTCTCAACACCCAGATGAAACAGAACTGTAAGTAGATTTTCTTTTTCTTTATGGATACTTTACAAATCACTCCCCTTTCAAACTGTATTCTTGTTTATTAATAACAACTTTTTTGTACTGTCATATAGTATTTTATTCCTGTTTTTCACCTATTCTCTTATTTTTATAACTATAATGATCATATAGAGGTGTGCCTTTACCTCACTGAGCTGAGGTTATCAGAGCCGCTCAGTCTTTCCGGAGAGAGCTCTCTAAAGCTAAACAGAAGCTGTGTACGTTTTTTGGGAGTTTGATTTATTTTAAATTAACACAAATACAAAATTAAAACCTATAATTGCCCACTACCATTATTTCAAAAAAAGAACAATTTCACATAAACCTCTGGTTCTTACTGGGGCTGGGGCGGTTCAACTTGATTTGGGGGGGGGGTGCCATGGTTAATGTGCGCTGTACGAAATATAGGCGTAGTTCTGTTAGAATAAGATAATAAGATGTACTTTGTTGATCCAAAATCGGGAAATTGTGTTAAAAAATTCAATTTTTTTTTCTCCCCAATTTTCGGCGCCCCCTATGGGTTGATGCGCCCTTAGCATTCGCCTATACTGCCTATCCCTGTCTGAATGAGTTTGACATTTGCATTCGAAAACATTTTAGGGATGTGTGAAAGGAGCTTATATCAGAGCACGTATAAGTACACGCATCCTCGATAGAGTGTGTTGTTTGTTTTCATGTTCTTAAAAGTGGCTAAATATGATGTAATGTTCACTTAACCCCACCCCACTTTACTTGCTGTGTGTTTACAAGATATTTTCTCTTTTAATATAATGAAACCCTCACATGCTCCTGAAACCCTCCGGTCTGCCATCTGAAATACTAAACACAACTGAAACGCTTTGTGGCTCATACCGACACGCACTGCAGAAACTCTCACTAAGACTCAGATAAATGCACGTTTAAAAGTCTCTCATGTGTATCGCTGAAACTGTCATGAACATGTCCTATCATTCATTCACAGCTGGTTGCCTACAATATAAACGGAAACAACTGAATCTTTTATGCACGCTTTTAAAATGTTCAAAATGTGATCCCGCTGGCATGAAACAATCATAAACTGATAAACATTAGAACTTTTTAAAGGAATGATGCAGCAGTTTTTGCGTTGTGTGTTGTGAAACGTTGACATGTTGAACACTTCAGTGAAGAACATGAATATAGCACTTTATATTTATGAGCATATGTATTGTTTTGTTTGCTCAATGCTTTCTTTTAACTCTCAGTCTGCATCTGAACGGTAAAATGTGTGTGCAAAGTCTTTTGAATTGCGTCCAATATGCACCTCACACACACAACGTGGAGCCGTCAGACTCGCATATGGTGCTCCAATTTGACTGAATGTGGAGACAAAAAGTAGTTGCACTCTTTAAAATCTATTTCAGTCACTCACTGTAGAGAGGCAGCTGCGAGAACGGGGGGATCCGCTGAGATGGAAAGCGAGGAGAAATTGGAAAAAACGGGGGCGGAGAAACAGATGGGGACGCAGAGAGGATACGGAGACCCTTATGTCTAAAGTATCTGTATGGTCTAATCTGCTTAGATTAGAATAATGCTCATGTGAGGCTCATGAGACCGGGTTCATTTAGCAGGTCTGTGTTCAGCTGTTCCTCAGAGGCAACGCTCGCCCCTCCACCTTCAGTTCGACACTGAATACTTCATAACACCTTTGATGGTCAAGTGCCCTTTTCGAGCATGGACACAAGCCACAGCAACAAGGAGGTCAGATATGTGTTTACAGGAAGTATTGAATGAAAGGGGAAGGGGTGAAGATGATGAGGAATGTCGTTGAAGGGAACGATCGAGTAAGGGATGAAGGGAGTGATGGATGAGGTTCAAAGGAATGAGGAGTTGAGGGATGAAGTGATGTAAAGAGAGATGGAGGAAGGGTGTAATGGATGAGGGTTGAAGTTGTATGGAGTGAAAGATAAAGGTATGTACATGTAGGGAGGTGGAAAGTCGGAGAGATGAAGGGAGAGAGGTGAGAACGGATGTAGGGACTAGGGCTGTCCAGAATACCATTTTTCGGGCTCCGGATATTCGGTAGTAATCAGCAGCGAACCGCTTCGCCACGTGTATTTCGGTTTATTCACGGCATTATTTTTGTCATTCTACAATATTGTTGTTTTATAGTTATTTGTGAATGTAACCCAATGTGTGTTCTTTGAACTTGAAAGGGATATCGCACCGTGTGTGTTACTTCCGTTGCAGTTGTGTATGTCTTAAGTGTCATTTGGCTTGGCTTCCTATTTTGTATGGACATGCTTTTATTTTGAAGGAGAGTTAGCGCTGTTGACAGGAAGTTGTCGTTGCTATGGAAACAACGTGACGGAGATTAATGGAGATAAAGTCATATCTACATATAAAGACGGAGAAAGTAAACGATAACGTTTATGGTTACGTGTCGGCACCCCCCGAAGAGGCACAAGCTCTTACGTTGATATTGGAGATTTCAATAAATTGGAAGAAAAAAAAAGAATATGCGAATAACGAAATTGAAACCCGAATAGTACTCCAACGAACGAATATTCGGATATTCGGGTACAGCCCTATGGGATCGATAAAGGGATGACTGTGTGAAGAACGTTAGGGATGAAGGGGGTGTTGATGAGAGTGAATGAGGATGAAGCTATGGAGGGTGCTAGGGAGGAAGAGATGAAGGAATCAAAGAGATGTGGGGAAGGAAGGATGTGGGTAAAGATGAGGTGGAAAGGGGAATGAATGAAAAGGAGGGTTGGTGGTGAAATTAGAAGCGAGACCTTTCTTGTAGTCTCTACTTATTTGTTCAACTCAAACTGTGCAGAAGTTCACCAAACTTCAAAAACATTACTTGAAACTGTTGCCTCAAAGGTTAGATAAGTATTTAGTGTGTGAGAAACACGAACAGGCAAGAATTAGATTACCGTACAGACAGATATGCAGGAATATACTTTACACAAGCGTGTATTCTTGCTGTATTTAAGAATGTAACGTCAGAAATCGAATTGAAATGTTTCCCCTTTACAGGCGTTTGAGCCACAGAGCAGGCTGTCTTCAAGGACACTTCTCTGATCACCGTCTTTCACATGTGTGGCCTTTGAATCGTGTTGATATTTACGTTGTTATGTCTCATTACAGCAGAAGGTATTTTCGCTAATGCTCTGAGGTTGGTGAACTCCAGATGGGTCGTCAAATGTGATGAACTCAGGACGGACTTCTGTCTCGCCTTTCTCCTCAAAACGCTCCTTTGGGTCACTTTGGAGACATTGGAACACTTCTTACAAACTATCCACCAAAACAAAGAACTGAATTAATTCAAGGCAGCACAGTTTTGGCATCATGCTCTATTTCATATACATAACGAATTATTTAAACGGTAGCTAATGGTTTTAAGGGCTTTTTAGATACCGTGGGGAAATATACATCCGACTCTATCTTCTCCATCACTGAGCTTCTTTTATTGTGTTACACAATGTAGGAAGTCTCTCTCTTCCATTTAAGCTCCTGCCGCCTCAGAGGTCTCTGCAGGGATTCATTAAACTGTCTAAATTGAAAGCAAGAACAATCAGATTTAAATTAAATGTTATGCAACAGGGAAAGTAAAAGGATCTGAATGCCTGCTGCACTCACCAAGGTTATGTTTTACTTTGTTCCTGAGCCACACTTCAGGTCTCTTAAATGTGATTAATGGCACAACAAACATAGCCTACACTTCATTCTTTACTTTGTCCGTTATTATATGTAGAAGATATTACTTTTTTCTCCGTGATGTTGTTTCCATAGAATCCTTTTCCGTTTCACAGAACACAAATTGTGTTATTTACATAATTATGTTTACACTACTACTCCCATACTCCTAGTGTGTGGCTGCGATGCTAGCTTTGCGGCTAGCATTTTAAATGGAAATCAGGGTTGCCAACTCTCACGCATCTGGCGTGTGACACACACTTTCACTCTCAATCTCACGCTCTCACGCTGCCCAAACTATTCTCACGCCAAAAAACAAGAATACCGAAGACTAGAAACGGTTTTGAAAATGTTTGTCAGGTAGTGATCGTCTTCTCAATAGGACATCTTTGATAATGTCTTCTGGCCAATCAGAATCAAGATAACGACGTGGTGTTGTTGCAGGAGGTCCCCACGGAGAATACTTTTGCTGTAGTACATCTCTATATACATCGATACAACATTACGTGTTGATAGAAATCAACACGTAATGAAATAAGACCCCACGGTTTGATGACTGATAGGTGGGCTGTCTTTCATTTTGACACACAGAACAATGGGGGCTATCCACAATGTAAAGTCATTCACAGCCTCTTCCCTCTTCTCTCTGTGAGGAGCAGCAGGTTCAGCTTTTAGAACAAAGTAACAAAAAACTAAAATGTCATTCATTTTTTTAAATATGTTGTGTAGTAATAGATGTATTTATTTTTCTTCTCAAGTGAGAACCAGAATGTGTATTTTATGTTAGTATTTCAAAAAATCACGTGGGGGAGAATCCCCCCAGACCCCCTGCAGGGGTTGGGTTTTCAGCAGGTCAGCTCTTTCACCTGTGGGGAAATTGCAGGATTGGCTCCAGGTCGCCCTTTTTATTTACTACAAGTCAAATGTGCCTTTTTATTTCATACAGTTCAATTTGGATTGAGACAGGGAAATAATCTAAACCTCACGCGTGGCGTTTCACTGTCAAGGGTTAGCCCTACCAGAGATTACCCAACACAAATACTCTCTCGCAACTGCCGACCCGTATTGCGCAAGCGCAGATCTAAGATCCAGTAGAAATGATAAAAAAGTAAAAGTCTGCTGCTTATTGTTCTACTAGGCCAAAATAGAGTGTGTTAATTAATATGTTTGGCAGTTTGGAGTAAGTCTGTAGATTTGTTTGTGTGTGTGTGTTTCATGTATAGGCCTCTCACGATAATTAATTTTGTTGGATACATTTTCCCGGAAATTATTGCGATAAACGATAATATTGTCGGTACCGTTATATGACCATTTTAGACCCCTGACATAATGATAATATATAATAATAATTCAAGTGCATCCTTTCAAACTGCTAGTCACATCCTCATGTAAATGGAAATGTATCGAGTACATTTTTATTTTTATAAGTCAATTAATTGCTTATCAGGCACACAATAAAACAGTGGAAACAAACATGTGTTTGACTTTCATTAGTGAATGAAACGTTGTGCCCTTTATAGTCTACGTCCAATATTGTGTATTTGTATATATTGTATGTCCTATATATATGCTAAGGTCCCGCTGCTGACACGATAGCCGTCATTTCGTGCGCATATGTGTAATTAAACACATGATATCAAAATCTCACTCCAGCCAGGTACCCAAAGTTGGCAACCCTGTGGAAATATACCTCGAAACATCATGTTTCAGTAAAAGCAAGGCCCCACTGATCGTCTGCTCTCTGAGACGAGTCCAGGGATGCCTGACTTGGGTTTCTAGCACCAGGGAAAGTGGACAAAAGTGCCCCAGATCAGCCTCTTAATTTACCCAGGGCCTAGTGCTTGGCTTTGGGCATGAGAATGCAGTGTTTTATTAACCCTTTCATGCCTGAATTATGAAAGCCTCAGTCAGGATTTTGTTACCAAGTGTTAGTATTGCTCTTGGGGCGCGAAAAACAAGATCTTTAAATCTAGTTTTTTCAAAGACATTTTTATCTGTCCACCTGCTCCAGACTTCCCCTCATTCGTCTTTGTTTTTCTTCAAGTTTGTATCTTGTTGGTCGAATGCACTTAAGCGTCAGCTAAATGCAATGTAATGTAATGATCAAAAAAACCCTCTATACTCTAGACAGCGTGGGTAAATGACCGTACAGCCAATCACAATGCGTGACGTCATTACATCGTGACGTCATTACATCGTGACGTCATTACATCGTGACGTCATTACATCGTGACGTCACTGGTAAGAGACGGACCCCGAACACATCGTGTACCAATATGGTCTAGCTGCGGCCGCGGACAGTACATGACGGTACACGACGGTACACGACACGCCCACCTGACACGACACTACGGTGGCTGAGAGGCATGTCAGATGAAAAGCTAATTGACGACACTACACGACACGCCCCCTACTACGCCGCCTACGGTGGACCGTGGAGGACCCATCAGTGTCTCCTCGGTTAGAGCTCCTCCAGAGAGCCTCCTCGACGCTCGGTGCTCGGTCCTCGAAGTGCATTTAGAGAAATGAGATGTCCTTCAACATGGCGCGCTAAAATCCATTTCCGGGTCACTACCGGAGGACCGAGGAGTCGAGGAGGGGGATTTGATGAAATGAGAAAGGGCCCATGTCTCCTTAAATATCCTTGCGTCAGCGTCTCACGTGTTGGGCGTGCTCTCTTCTGACCATATTTGGAAGTACAACTTTCGCGGCCGCAGCTAGACCCTTCTCAGCCACCGTAGTGTCGTGTCAGGTGGGGGTGTCGTGTACCATCGTCTCCGTCGTGTACTGTCCGCGGCCGCAGCTAGACCCTTCTCTCGTGTACCCCGAACATATCATGTACCCCGAACACATCGTGTACCGACACCGGCCGGGGACTTCGGCTGGCAGAATACGCCGTGAAGTTTGCGACCTGCCAGTAAACCCAAAGCAGAAGAAGAAGAAGTGACGCCAGCGGCTTCATTTGTCTGATCCTCCCTCAGGGAACTTATTCCGGTGTGAACGTGATCTTCATCAGAACTAAAGAGTTCTGATTAACTAAGTTCGGCCCAGTACTTGGTGTGAAAGCGCCTTTTGATGCAGAAGCCCTGACTGGCAGGTTAGTAAAAAAACATAAAAGTAAGTTAAAGGCAATCTTTAAGGTGGGGTCGGTCATTTTGGAGAAACCGGCTCGAGTGCGCTAGAATTTGAAAATACACAGCCGGAAGAAATCTGCCCCTTCCTCACAGAGCCCCTCCCCCAACACACACGAACGCGCACATGACCAATGAGGGCACGAGATCAGTCTGTGCCCCGATGGAAGGCTGACAGGCAGGTAGGCCATCCAGTTACTTTAGCCGGCTCTGGAGTGGAGTGCACCAGATGGGCGTAACAAAGTAGGGCTTAACTCTAACGTCGGGCTTAGCTACGTCCGACGTAGTGATTCGAATTTACACCGAGTGCACCACGCCTGACTAGTCTCGGGCGTAGCTGCGCCTGGTCTTAAGATGCGCGTCCACGTGAATACACGCGAAACAGTAAGTGTTGCCAAGCAACGCCATTTTACAGACTCAGAGGACCGCAGAGAAGAGGGAATTCCCACACCCACAGCGTCAGCGATGACTCAAGGGGAATCCCAAATGGCCACACCCCGAAAGAGAAAGAGGGATTTGTCAGAGCTACAGCGGGAACTGACGGAGAAAGAAATCGGTGCTGGAGGGCCAGTGGAACTTGTCTTATCGCCCGACATGCAGTTGTGCGATGAACATTAATCACGTCTCCCACAGTATTCTGAAAGGCCCCGTTCGTGTAGAATCTGAGCGCAATCAGCACCTGCAAGGTTGGGGAGAGAGCAGCGTTTCGGTCTGATCAGTGCTGGAGTTGAGGGGAGATCTCCTCGATTAAATCAAGGGCTCGTCTGCCGAAACGAAACCTCTCTATCAGTTCACTGAATAGATGTCCAGTGGGTTTGCTCGATCACGGACGACTCTTTCTCTTCTTAATGCCCTTTCATTGTTAAACATGTGAACAAGACGCCCTGCCATCGTTAATATCCTTCTTGCCTGTTTTACGTTACTATGGATACTAGTCTGTCTTTCCGATTTACGCCTGCTCCATACTAGGCGTAAAAGTTACACCCGGGCGCGACGCATACAGGGCTTAAGTCTAAGTGGTGCACGAGTCATAACTTTAGTTTGATCTTAACCTTCGGTTCTACGTCGGACGTAGAGTTACGCCCAGCTTATATCCAGCTGGTGCACTCCACTCCTGATGATTGGTCGTGCTTTCTACAGCGCCACGGCTTCCACACATGACATTTTTTTATGGATTTGTTGTCAAAGCACTTCAGATATCCCATTGCTATCGGGACGTTAAGAGCATTCCATGGAATATAACAAAAAGTGTATCTCGAGCCGGTTTCTGAAACGTACCTACCCCACCTTTAAGTTCCTAATATTAGGTTTAATCACGATTTGTTTTTACCACATAACTTCTTACATAAGTGTAATTGTTTGTCTTTTGGCTCAAAGGCTTTTAATCATATCTATCTAACGGCTCCTGAAACATTTCCCACCTGCTGGCACGACATAAAGAATAGTCATTTTGAAACCTTATCCTGGTTAAACCGTCTCCCAATGAAACATCTTTTGAGTAAATATTACCCTGATCAAATTAAGAAATGAACACAGATGGAAAATGTATATTTCTTTTGGATTCGATTTTTGAAAAAGGTTTTAATATTGTATTCATTTATATTCTTATTATGTTAAATCATACTTAGGAAACAGATTTGTTTCTCGTTCGTCCTATCACGTGCAGTGCCTTGTCTTTTACGCTGCTGCAACGCACACATTTCCGTAACTTTTACATCTCCTCTTTGGACGAGCTTATATTCCAGTTGAACTCCAGGTGTTAGTCTGCCCCCTCGCTATCCACTGAAATAGCTTTCAATTATTCCCCCTGAAAGGTGTCTTCGTCTGCAGCTCAGCGTGTACATTATCGCAGGTCATTATTCAGGCTGTTGTTACGTGTGGCCTTGAAGGGAAGTCTATTATATCCTTAACTCGGCAGACATATTTTATCCTGCCCTGCTGCTTATTGCTATTCACAGTAGGTGAGCGGACACACACACACACGCACTGCGCACGGTGAAGGTCATTATGACGGCTGTATGGAGAGCAGGTGAGCGTTCAGATGAGTGACTCTGATAGGGGAACACAGGCAGGACTCCCTCTCCCTTTCCGCTCCTGCACTCCCTTTCTCCTCGTGCTCCTCTCTCTTCTTCCTCTGCTCGTTCGACTTGGCGTCTCTTATCTACTTCCATTCATCAACAATCTCAAATGGTCGTGCTGCCTTTGTTTCTGCCCTCTCTGCCTTTGTATTATCCCTTCCCTTCTCTATCCCTCATCGCCTCTTTCTGTCTCGTCTTCAGCGGGAGGACTCGCGGGGTGTGGACGAACTAATAGGCTCGTGACGCGCTGTGTGTGAGGGCGCGAACATATTTGATAAACTCCCCTCCCGCTCCTCCATTGGCCTTTTGCCTCTAATGGCGTTCATTAGCTACTCCGAAGAAAGACTCACATGTGTCCACGCATAATGTCATCGAGTGTATTCTGCATAAACCCGTGATATATACACGAGGCGGAGAACAGAAAACACACACAGGTTATCTCTTTACTCTCACTTCCTCATTGCACACACACGCGCGCGCGCAGTGACTCAAACCGCACTCAAACCTCACTCGGCCCTCTTTAATTGGACACTTGAGCAGCGCACGGCTGCATCTGGCTCCTGTTGAACACAGCCTGACATTTCAGACTGCTGACCTTTCCAGCCCCGCCACAACTAAATAATGATTAGTCCTGGCAACTGTTCCACCACAGCAGCAGCAGCCACACACACACACACACACACACACACACACACACACACGCACGCACGTGAAGGCAGCACAAAACAAAGCAACAAAAACACCTGCATGAAAGGCTTTGTCTTTTCAAAGGGAGAAAATAGGGTGCAGACCAAGAGAGGCCATTGTCGTCCTCTCGGTGTATCGATTGGATTGTCCTTTTCCATATCTGCAGTCAGCGCCCAATAACGTGTTGTTCTAAATTAACTTGCTTGCCTCTGTGTAGTTTCTCATTTCCCCCCTTTGTGCGCTGTCTGTATTACAGTGGGGAAAAAAGGTCAATCATATTCATGAGATCTGGGCAGATTTGGAGAGCGAAGGGTGCGTGCGTGTGCGTGCGTGTGTCTAAAGCAATGAAGCCGTGTGGAGATAATGGGCAGTGCTCAGATCTCTCGTCTCACTTCTTCCCGCCATCACGTGTCACGTTGTATCTCCATTTCCCGCTGTGTCCGCGCGGAGAGGCTCTGTGTTAGCGCCTCTATCTCTT
This sequence comes from Champsocephalus esox, assembly GCA_036324585.1. Classification (NCBI taxonomy): domain Eukaryota; kingdom Metazoa; phylum Chordata; class Actinopteri; order Perciformes; family Channichthyidae; genus Champsocephalus; species Champsocephalus esox. The sequence continues at coordinate 43,405,365 of CM070484.1, forward strand.
CCCACAGACAGGCTTTGTGTTTCCCGCTTCCCTCTCTTCACACAGAGCCTCTTGTTGAGGTCAGAGGTCACGTTCGGCTCAGCCAGCTGCTCACGCTGTGTCTGAATCCAGCACACACACATCTACATATCTGCATAGTTACAAAATGGAAATGTAATGAGGGGCGTGGGTATAAGGGGAACGATGATATTAAGTGTAAAGCTGATGGGTGCAACAGTCATTTGTTCAGCCTTATTGTTTCCATGGAAACTGATTGATCTGTGCATACGTTTAAAAGAATCAAAGCATCAACATTTAAATTCATATTAAGACAATAATAATAAATTAATTAAATAATAACAATATTTAAAAAATATGTAATGAACGATGAATAACAATAATAATAATAATAATAATAATAATAATAATAATAATAATACATAAATAAAATAATAATACACCATAATAACATTACAAATATGAATACAAATAATATTAATAATAAATAAAATAATAATAATAAAACTTTAAAATATGTAATAAAAAGATAAATAATAATATTAATAATAAATAAAATAATAATAATAATAATAACAATATTTAAAAAATATGTAATGAATGATAATAATAATAATAATAATAATAATAATAATAAAATAATAATAATAATAATAAATAAAATAATAATAAACATAATAACATTACAAATATGAATACAAATAATATTAATAATAAATAAAATAATAATAATAATAATAACAATATTTAAAAAAAATATGTAATGAACGATGAATAATAATAATACATCAATAAAATAATAATACAACATAATAACATTAATAATATGAATACAAATAATAATTAATAATAAATAATAATAATAATAATTAAAATAATAATAATAAAGATAATACTAAATATTAATAATAAATAAAATAATAAAATAATAATAACAATATTTTAAAAATATGTAATGGACGATGAATAATAATAATACATAAATAAAATAATAACATTCAAAAATGTATACTAAAAAAAGATAAACACAAATAATAATATTACCTAAAATATCTTTATATTATTTTACATAAAAAGAGAACGCATTTAAAAACACACAGAATAATATAAACAAATACAACTCAGACATAAGGAGTAATGCATGTTTTTGTTTTCAAAGCTTCCCAAATAACCATTACTTTGTTCCATAGCCAGCAACACAAATACAAACGGTTATTGTTGGCAGTTGGTACTGTTAGTTGCTTTATCAAAAGTGCATTTACTTTCCAAACCACATTCTCAGTGATTAAAGAAATGTAATTAATGTGGAGAAATCCGCAGTGCGTTTCAGCTACAAATCTAAATGAACAGCAATGAATCAGACGTTCAGTTATTACTTCACCCTCTTGAAATAGGCCTGTGATTAAACCGCAAAAATGAACATTGCAGATCTATTTCAAACTCTCACCAGAACAGTAGATAATTAGGTTTCCTACCGGGATGGCACTCGCTCAGATTGCCAGGAGGAGCGACAGTTAATAAAACAAACATGGCATTAGGAAAAGTAAGGCAGCCGTGGAAATTGGTTTGGCTGTTATTGCAGACGAACACGCCATCAGCAGCGAGCCTTTTGTCTGCCTACCAAAACATATTATTGTCAACAACAAAATCACTAACCTCATAAACTGGAGGGAAGTAATATGAATACAATGAACTCAAAGAAACACATTTTAATTCCTGTTTTAGCGGAAATGTAGCTTAAGCCTCCCAGGAGCCAGCATTAAAGAGGGGCGTATCAGTGTGTAGTGTCTCTACTTTAAAGAGTCCTCTCCTGCTGATGTTCAGGTGTATATCAGTATGTAGTGTCTCTACTTTAAAGAGTCCTCTCCTGCTGATGTTCAGGTGTATATCAGTATGTAGTGTCTCTACTTTAAAGAGTCCTCTCCTGCTGATGTTCAGGTGTATATCAGTATGTAGTGTCTCTACTTTAAAGAGTCCTCTCCTGCTGATGTTCAGGTGTATATCAGTATGTAGTGTCTCTACTTTAAAGAGTTCTCTCCTGCTGATGTTCAGTAGTATATCAGTATGTAGTGTCTCTACTTTAAAGAGTTCTCTCCTGCTGATGTTCACGTGTATATCAGATGTAGTCGTGTCTCTACTTTAAAGAGTCCTCTCCTGCTGATGTTCAGGTGTATCAGTATGTAGTGTCTCTACTTTAAAGAGTCCTCTCCTGCTGATGTTCAGGTGTATCAGTATGTAGTGTCTCTACTTTAGAGAGTCCTCTCCTGCTGATGTTCAGGTGTATATCAGTGTGTAGTGTCTCTACTTTAAAGAGTCCTCTCCTGCTGATGTCCAGGTGTATATCAGTATGTAGTGTCTCTACTTTAAAGAGTCCTCTCCTGCTGATGTTCAGGTGTATATCAGTATGTAGTGTCTATACTTTAAAGAGTTCTCTCCTGCTGATGTTCAGGTGTATATCAGTATGTAGTCGTGTCTCTACTTTAAAGAGTCCTCTCCTGCTGATGTTCAGGTGTATATCAGTACGTAGTGTCTCTACTTTAAAGAGTCCTCTCCTGCTGATGTTCAGGTGTATATCAGTATGTAGTGTCTCTACTTTAAAGAGTCCTCTCCTGCTGATGATCAGGTGTATATCAGTACATAGTGTCTTTGCAGACCGTTTACATGCACTAAAATCTAAATAACACCTACAGGGAAAGGAGAATCCCCAAAAAGCACAATAGAGCCTCTTTAAACAGTTCCTTTCTTGCATAACACGTGTCAGAAAATGGCGTAAATTGTCTGCAGTGTGAACACGGGGCAGATTCAGAGTTTTTATATCCCACAATGCAGCAGCGATGCTTCTCCCAGACATTTAATAGCCTTCCTTTCCGTAGATGAGAGTCTCCGGGCAGCCGTCCAAACGGGTGTCTATCATGTGTTATGTCTTTGCTGTGGTGCTGTTGTTGTTTTTGAATATGATGAATATGTGTCGGTCCTCTTGGAGTTCTGTCACACGGGTGTAGTCACAGTTTCCCTCCTGCCTCTAAATCCTCTGAAAGGCTGGCCTCCTGAAACACACGGTGAATATTCAAACTCTGTGAGGTTTAGCTATACTGTTTGACTTTGAAGTTAACCCCTTCATGTGTGCTAGTTTATTTATTTGTTAGGCTTTCATCAGCTGTTCTCTATCTGCTGTCCAAATCCCCTCTTCGACGTACTCTGAAATCTACACTATTTCTTGCATAAATCTCATTTCATCCTAATTACTGTACGACTCAAATAAACATCCATATCTAAGCGTCGATAAAGCCAGCAAAGTAGTGGAAGTGTTGTGCGTGGAGCGATCTTAATAATAATAATCGATTTAATTTGTTAGCGCTTTTACAGGTGCTCAAAGACGCTTTACAGATATCGTGAAGGGAAAAGAAAAGGAAGGAACAACACATAAATATATAGTTAAAGTTAAAGTCAAATAATACAAAAACATTAAAAGCCAGATTGAAGAGGTGAGTTTTTTTTATTTAATTTAATTTCTTAAGCACCCAAATGCTAATTATGATTTTATGTGGCCCCGCAAGAGCTTGGAAAGAATATAATACATTTATTATACGGTTACATGCCACTTTACAGAAGCAGGTTGCCCATAAACTACATGTCCCACAATGCATCTCGTTTTGTGACATGCACACTGAAGAGACTTGCAATTATTTGCCCTGGACTTCTGCTTTCAGACGTATTTAATTACTAAATTATTATCCTATCCGATAATAATCCAATTCAGAGGCAATAATGTAATATAATACATTATTTCATATATATTTTATATATTTATATAGTTACAACCGGCCTTTTGAGTGCAACCTTTATGCTAATGTGGCCCGCGATGAAATCGAGTTTGACACCCCTGATACACAGGAACAAGTGGCAGCAGCATGTTGGTGTACTTTAGGGTTGGACAGTTCAGAAACATACATTTTGCGATTATTTTTTACTCGTAATGCAATAACCATTCACTATATTCAAATATTGAAGATTTAAAATCATTATTCCAAAGCTACTCCAACAATACAAGGTGGAAAAATACAAGATAATAATAATAGTGCAAGAGAAAGCGACCGATGTGCAAGTAGATGCATACATAAGTAACGTTTTGTATGTGAAATAGAATAAGATAGCAAAAAGCAGAATGCAAAATGAAGTACTGTACAGCATATTGTGAAATAAAAAATACACAGATATCATTTATATATGTGTTTTAAAGTATATTATATGATCATGGTTGTGTGGAGTCTGGAGAAGATGATTTATAGGTAGAACTTATCTTAAAACACTTTATTCAAAATGCTATTTCAACATATATTTACCCTACATTTTACATTTAAACTTAATTAATGTCTAAATAAAAAATCTGGACGGAAATGTTCGGATTTCCAAAGGGAGGTTCTTTGAGTAAATTAAAAATCAAGAACCTAAAGAATAAATTACAAGAACATGAAGATGGAATGAAGGGTAAAAATAAAGAAGGCTTTCAAGGCTCGGTGAGATGTACAGTGTCTAAATTGTTTAAAGTTAAACGTAATTAAACTCCATGACATTTGTGAGAGGGACGGCTCGAAAGTAGGATATTTGGGATATCCGTCGTAGCCAGGGTTTACGATCAGTCTTTGGGTGAGTTGTACTGAGGAACAAGTATCACAGCACCGACGGGGGGGAATAGTGTTCAGGTAACACTTACAGACTTTGTTATGGAACGCAAAGCAGAGCAGGGGGCTAGTGCGCCCTCCTGAGGGTCCGGTTGTGGACGTCATGCGAGCAAAACATGGTGGAAACAATCAGTCTAAATTAACAATCGGGACGGAAATGTTCGGATTTCCAAAGGGAGGTTCTTTGAGTAAATTAAAAATCAAGAACCTAAAGAATAAATTACAAGAACATGAAGATGGAATGAAGGGTAAAAATAAAGAAGGCTTTCAAGGCTCGGTGAGATGTACAGTGTCTAAATTGTTTAAAGTTAAACGCAATTAAACTCCATGACATTTGTGAGAGGGACGGCTCGAAAGTAGGATATTTGGGATATCCGTCGTAGCCAGGGTTTACGATCAGTCTTTGGGTGAGTTGTACTGAGGAACAAGTATCACAGCACCGACGGGGGGGAATAGTGTTCAGGTAACACTTACAGACTTTGTTATGGAACGCAAAGCAGAGTAGGGGGCTAGTGCGCCCTCCTGAGGGTCCGGTTGTGGACGTCATGCGAGCAAAACATGGTGGAAACAATCGGTCTAAATTAACAATCGGGACGGAAATGTTCGGATTTCCAAAGGGAGGTTCTTTGAGTAAATTAAAAATCAAGAACCTAAAGAATAAATTACAAGAACATGAAGATGGAATGAAGGGTAAAAATAAAGAAGGCTTTCAAGGCTCGGTGAGATGTACAGTGTCTAAATTGTTTAAAGTTAAACGCAATTAAACTCCATGACATTTGTGAGAGGGACGGCTCGAAAGTAGGATATTTGGGATATCCGTCGTAGCCAGGGTTTACGATCAGTCTTTGGGTGAGTTGTACTGAGGAACAAGTATCACAGCACCGACGGCGGGGAATAGTGTTCAGGTAACACTTACAGACTTTGTTATGGAACGCAAAGCAGAGTAGGGGGCTAGTGCGCCCTCCTGAGGGTCCGGTTGTGGACGTCATGCGAGCAAAACATGGTGGAAACAATCGTCTAAATTAACAATCGGGACGGAAATGTTCGGATTTCCAAAGGGAGGTTCTTTGAGTAAATTAAAAATCAAGAACCTAAAGAATAAATTACAAGAACATGAAGATGGAATGAAGGGTAAAAATAAAGAAGGCTTTCAAGGCTCGGTGAGATGTACAGTGTCTAAATTGTTTAAAGTTAAACGTAATTAAACTCCATGACATTTGTGAGAGGGACGGCTCGAAAGTAGGATATTTGGGATATCCGTCGTAGCCAGGGTTTACGATCAGTCTTTGGGTGAGTTGTACTGAGGAACAAGTATCACAGCACCGACGGGGGGGGAATAGTGTTCAGGTAACACTTACAGACTTTGTTATGGAACGCAAAGCAGAGTAGGGGGCTAGTGCGCCCTCCTGAGGGTCCGGTTGTGGACGTCATGCGAGCAAAACATGGTGGAAACAATCGGTCTAAATTAACAATCGGGACGGAAATGTTCGGATTTCCAAAGGGAGGTTCTTTGAGTAAATTAAAAATCAAGAACCTAAAGAATAAATTACAAGAACATGAAGATGGAATGAAGGGTAAAAATAAAGAAGGCTTTCAAGGCTCGGTGAGATGTACAGTGTCTAAATTGTTTAAAGTTAAACGTAATTAAACTCCATGACATTTGTGAGAGGGACGGCTCGAAAGTAGGATATTTGGGATATCCGTCGTAGCCAGGGTTTACGATCAGTCTTTGGGTGAGTTGTACTGAGGAACAAGTATCACAGCACCGACGGGGGGGAATAGTGTTCAGGTAACACTTACAGACTTTGTTATGGAACGCAAAGCAGAGCAGGGGGCTAGTGCACCCTCCTGAGGGTCCGGTTGTGGACGTCATGCGAGCAAAACATGGTGGAAACAATCGGTCTAAATTAACAATCGGGACGGAAATGTTCGGATTTCCAAAGGGAGGTTCTTTGAGTAAATTAAAAATCAAGAACCGAAATAATTGAACTATTCATATCTTAGACTGCACTGTAACTTTTAATGTTTATTTTATTAGCTTTTCTTTTTAATGACTGATTTTAAATGCCATTTTCTTAATGCCTTTCATGTTTTCGTTTTTCTTTTGAATGTTTCTTTTATTATCTTTTACTGTTTTTAAATGTCTGAATGTCTTTCATTTTTGTAAAGCACCTTGAATTGCCTGGTGCTGTTTTCCTTGCCTTTGCTTGCCTTTTCCTCTCCTTACCTCGCCTTGCCTTGCCTTTTCCTCGCCTCGCCTTTTCCTCGCCTGCCTTTTCCTCGCCTTGCCTTTTCCTTGCCTTTTCTGCCTTGCCTTGCCTCGCCTCGCCTTGCCTTTTCCTCGCCTTGCCTTTTCCTCGCCTGCCTTGCCTTTTCCTCGCCTTGCCTTTTCCTCGCCTTGCCTTTTCCTCGCCTTGCCTTTTCCTTGCCTCGCCTTGCCTTTTCCTCGCCTTGCCTCGCCTTTTCCTTGCCTTGCCTTTTCCTTGCCTTGCCTTTTCCTTGCCTCGCCTTGCCTCGCCTTTTCCTCGCCTTGCCTTTTCCTTGCCTTGCCTTGCCTCGCCTCGCCTTGCCTTTTCCTCGCCTTGCCTTTTCCTCGCCTTGCCTTTTCCTCGCCTTGCCTTTTCCTTGCCTCGCCTTGCCTCGCCTTTTCCTCGCCTTGCCTCGCCTTTTCCTTGCCTTGCCTTTTCCTTGCCTCGCCTTGCCTCGCCTTGCCTCGCCTTGCCTCGCCTTTTCCTCGCCTTGCCTCGCCTTTTCCTCGCCTTGCCTTTTCCTTGCCTCGCCTTGCCTCGCCTTGCCTCGCCTTTTCCTCGCCTTGCCTTGCCTTTTCCTTGCCTCGCCTTTTCCTCGCCTCGCCTTGCCTTTTCCTCGCCTTGCCTTTTCCTTGCCTCGCCTTTTCCTCGCCTCGCCTTGCCTTTTCCTCGCCTTGCCTTTTCCTTGCCTCGCCTTTTCCTCGCCTCGCCTTGCCTTTTCCTCGCCTTGCCTTTTCCTCGCCTTGCCTTTTCCTTGCCTTTTCCTTGCCTCGCCTTGCCTCGCCTCGCCTTGCCTTTTCCTCGCCTTGCCTCGCCTTTTCCTTGCCTTGCCTTTTCCTTGCCTCGCCTTGCCTCGCCTTTTCCTCGCCTTGCCTTGCCTCGCCTTGCCTTGCCTTTTCCTTGCCTCGCCTTTTCCTCGCCTTGCCTCGCCTTTTCCTCGCTTCTCCTCGCCTCGCCTCGCCTCTCCTCGCCTAAAGAATAATGTGTTTTCTGTGTTTTGAATATTGCACTGGTCCCTATTTCCTTTTTAATATGAGTTCTGCCACCCTTCTGTGCAAAACAACCAGAACCCGTTTCTTAAACACTCCATACTCCAGCACGTCTGAAACATTCTTCCCACCCGAACACCTTGTGCCTTTCGGACAGCTGTTCTGAAGGTGAGAGCCTGAAACACGGTGTTCAGCCTCCTGTCGGCTCAGACCGGAGCTGATAGGAATCTCCGGGCGGCTCCATCTCTGCGAGGTTGACTGACTTTTTCGGGCTCGAGCGCTGCGGAGATTTGTTTTCAGTGGCACCTTCGGGGAGTGAGGGAGGGAACACGATTTCGAACAAAACATCTACCATGCTTTTGTGTAAATGAGCAGCTGTGAAAACAACACGTCCTATTATTACCCTAATTATATCCTTTCTCTGAGAATTTGCATATCTTATCTGCCTCCTTTTCATTATGAGGGACTATGCTCCTATTTTGATGTGGTTACAAAATAAATAAATAAAGAAGGAGATGAAGGATGAGGCCCGCTTCATATTGAGTATTTTCCAGTTGATTTTGAAGAAGGCTTCTCGGCGGCGTGGCTAAATAAGCAGCAGCATACTAATGAAGGAGGGGTGTGACAATGTACCAGATGAAGAGAAAAGGGACTGTGTGGAATAAGACCAGACGAGAGACGAGCGCCCACGTCTGTCCACACACACTGTCTCTCGCCTGTATGGCTGAAGGTTGTTTTTTATTGTCAGGCTTATATAACTAATGCTTCGAGTAAATATGTTCTGTGTCGCAAATGCCGCAATTCCACGCCCTGCACGCACCGTTAGCCGCGTGTTTCGTGTGTTGGCATGCAGAGAACTCAGAGGACAGGACACGCCGGCGTAGCCTCGGTCTGTCCTCTTCCTGAAAGGGCGACGTGACGGTAAACAGGCTGTGAGCAGGCTGTGGGCTCTGAGATGATGTCTTTGTCAGCGGCAGAGCCACCAGTGCTGCTCAGCGCGGCTGTGGAGAGAATCCTCCAACTGAGGCTGATTGGATTCTTGTTCCAGGGAGCCTTTTGTGTTAGCAGCATAGGGACTGGATAATAGAGGCCGATGCCACTCTGTCTGCGTGCTGTGGCTGCTGGATTGAGTTCTCGGACTGGGTGTGGGTGGGTGGTTGTGTGTGTGTGTGTGTGTGTGTGTTGTGTGTGTGTGTGTGTGTGTGTGTGTGTGTGTGTGTGTGTGTGTGTGTGTGTGTGTGTGTGTGTGTGTGTGTGTGTGTGTGGCCTAGCCCTAGCATTACTATACTTGTGGGGACCTAAATCTGTTTACGCAGTAACATGTGGGGACTCGCCTCCCTTATGGGGACAAATTGGAGGTCGCCATGAGGGGGATCATTCATTTTAGGGTGAAGACTTGGTTAGGATTAGGGTAAGGTTAAGGGTTAAGGGTTAGGGTTAGGCATGTGTTGGTTATGGTTAAGGTTAGGATAAGTCTCCAGGAAGTCAATGTAATGTCCCCTGAAGTGATGTATACATGGTGTGTGTGTGTGTGTGTGTGTGTGTGTGTGTGTGTGTGTGTGTGTGTGTGTGTGTGTGTGTGTGTGCTGTGTGTTAGGATATCGTCTCTCTGAACAGCTGCTACATACAGTAACTGTAACTCACAGCCTCTATAGGATGCTAGATATTGCATCACACCTGTTCAAAGACTGCACCACTGCTATATAGAAGGCTGTTGTACTTCCATCCGTTGGTCCCCAAACCCCTTTATGAACACACAGTTAGAAATACGCTACATGTATGCCGTTGTGTTCATGGAACGTTTCTATGCTGTAAGTGTAAATATGCACATTGACATTGAATGTTATCTCGCTACTACCTCTGCTTTCACCACTCTAATTGATGTATGTGTGTCTGTTTGTTACTGCAGTGAAGGTTGCCAAAGAAACATCGTTGTACTTTGTATGATGACAATAAAGATATATTCTATCCTATTCTATTCCTAATAGTGAGGCTTCCGCGCTAAGATGAATTGTTAATGCGATAACATGTCACTCTGTTAAATTGTTCATGTGATAATATTCTGTGCAGGTACGTTGCCAGGAGTTACTGGCAGCCATGGTCAAGGTCGTTATCTCAGATCTACGTGTTGAGCATGAACGCCCGATGGGTGTGTACGTAGAGGTCTGTATGTATAAATAAAAATGTTCTACATTATTGATCTCCGTAGGAGAATTTTAATTTTAATTACCGCTTTTACTGGAAATCAGCTGGCGGGTTCAGATACAGAGCAGCAGCCTAAAGACACTGTGTGTGTGTGTGTGTGTGTGTGTGTGTGTGTGTGTGTGTGTATCTGTGTGTGTGTGTGTGTGTGTGTGTGTCTGCGTGCGTGTATCTCTGTGCGTGTGTGTCTGTCTGTCTGTCTGTCTGTCTGTCTGTCTGTCTGTCTGTGTGTGTGTGTGTGTGTGTGTGTGTGTCTGTCTGTGCTGTCTGTCTGTCTGTATGTCTCTGTGTGTGTGTGTGTGTGTGTGTGTGTGTTGTGTGTGTGCGTTGCGTGCGTGCATCTGTGTGTGTGTGTGTGTGTGTGTGTGTGGTGCTCGTGTGTGTGTGTGTGTGTGTGTGTGTGTGTGTGTGTGTGTGTGTGTGTGTGTGTGTGTGTGTGTGTGTGCGTGCGTGCGTGCGTGCGTGCGTGCGTGCGTGCGTGCGTGCGTGCGTGCGTGCGTGCGACTTTGTACTGACCTCTAACGGAGACCAAGTAAAGACACCGATGTTCAAGACATTAGAAATACATGTTTAGTATTTGCTCATGTTTTTCGATGTAGGGATATTGGTCCAGAAACAACAATAAACGTGATGGTTCTGATCAAGAGGAAAGGGACGTCAACGTGGAGTGCCTTCGACCTGCCTCCTTTCATAAAGCTCGATAGAAGCACGAGAAGTCATGTCTTTAATTCTCGAGAAGTCGATGAGAAAAGGACTCATGCCTCGGGAAACTGACGATAAGGGCGTGGCTACCTCGTGATTGGCCGGTGGTAGGGTGCCCTTGTGTGTCTACAACCTGTCTACTGTGTGTTTACTGTTATTAACATTTGATGTCAACATTGTGATTTCCTTTAAAGGCCTTATGTAGCTTAACTTAGTGTACTTTTTTGTTACAAAGACATTGGTTAAGATGCCAAGTCTCACGAACCAATGGGAGACTGCATCCACTTTCTTTAAACAGCCTATCGTATCGATCAACAGTACCATCTGCGAGTGTGGCAGAAATACACCTTAAGATCCTGTGCAGCCGTCTCTTTGTGAGAGGAGTGGACTGTGTCGGGCGACGCGACACCTGACTCCCAGATCCATCCGCCTGTACAGAACTACATGTGTCGGCGACGTTAAGACCGACAGCGTCTCCTGTTGTCGCCTTGCGCCCTGAAGGCGGGCAGGAGATGAGACGCAACACATTCAAACCGCTTTGTCTCCGCATTATTTTAGCTCAAACAGATGAAAGCGTGTTGGCGGTTTGTCCAATGAGAAACTGATGTGGTTATGAATAAAAACATGAAATGCAATAAGGATACGAGGGAGAAAATAATCCGATTTTATTACACGTCGAAGACAGAAATTAAAACGAGAGTAATAACGGAGCGGCGCGTTGTGGCGACGAAAGAGAAACTGCTGGGTTCTGATGTGCTTTTAGAGACGCGGCGGCTGCAACAACACTTTGGATTACGCTCTGAATCAATCTTAACCTCCCCCACGTGTACAGTAAGCTGCAGGAAGGCATCTGCGGAGGGTTTCTGAGATCCGTGACCTTGGCTGTCCTTGGTGTGTGTGTGTGTGTGTGTGTGTGTGAGTAAGAGAGGGGGTCTGTGTCTGGATTGTGGGTGGTTAAGTAAAGGCTGCTCGTCGTCAGAGCACTTTGCCCCTCGACATGCCGGGCCCCCGTCCCCTGCAGAGCACGCAGCCGCTGGTCGGTCTGCTTTTATCTGCCATTATCCGTCGGATGCTGTGCACCTGTGAGTCTCGTGGTCCAATCCCAGCGGCGCCTGCTGTCACACGCAGCGGCGGCAGCAGCAGCGTTCTCTCTCTTCTGTCTGACAGCCGCCCTGGAGGGAGAGGGCAAAGGAAGCAAATGGAAGGGAAAGAAATGGCATTAAGACGAGCTGTATTTCCTCAGACCAAAGCCTGCCCAGCAGCCATGTGCGCCGCAGCTCACCTGGCTGCCAGATAAGTGGAGATTAGGGCCGGGGAGACGATGGAAAGGGTATTAGAGGCGGACACAAAATCTTTCTGGAACCCGGGGACAGCCTTGATACTTTTAGGGATTTCTTGGGTGGTGTTTGATGATAGCCAGCGGTGGAAAGAAGTCAAACACATTCACTCAAGTTGTACTTTTTTGTTATGTATACTTTATACTTTAACTCCACTACATTTTGGTTATGCACTTTTTTTACTCCCCTACATGTACTATACACGTCATAGTTTCAAACGATTAGCTACAACTGAATACAAATCACCTAATAATAAGTTAAGTTTAAGCATCCAGCAGCAATATGTAAAGTACAATTAGCTCCAGCTGTGAGGAACACATGAATACATCAATAATCATAATCCAAGAATTTAATTGATTTGATCCTGAAATTAGACATTCTCTACTTTAAAGAGTCCTCTCCTGCTGATGTTCAGGTGTATATCAGTATGTAGTGTCTCTACTTTAAAGAGTCCTCTCCTGCTGATGTTCAGGTGTATATCAGTATGTAGTGTCTCTACTTTAAAGAGTCCTCTCCTGCTGATGTTCAGGTGTATATCAGTATGTAGTGTCTCTACTTTAAAGAGTCCTCTCCTGCTGATGTTCAGGTGTATATCAGTATGTAGTGTCTCTACTTTAAAGAGTCCTCTCCTGCTGATGTTCAGGTGTATATCAGTACGTAGTGTCTCTACTTTAAAGAGTCCTCTCCTGCTGATGTTCAGGTGTATATCAGTACGTAGTGTCTCTACTTTAAAGAGTCCTCTCCTGCTGATGTTCAGGTGTATATCAGTACGTAGTGTCTCTACTTTAAAGAGTCCTCTCCTGCTGATATTCAGGTGTATATCAGTAGGTAGCGTCTCTACTTTAAAGAGTCCTCTCCTGCTGATGTTCAGGTGTATATCAGTAGGTAGCGTCTCTACTTTAAAGAGTCCTCTCCTGCTGATGTTCAGGTGTATATCAGTATGTAGTGTCTCTACTTTAAAGAGTCCTCTCCTGCTGATGTTCAGGTGTATATCAGTATGTAGTGCCTCTACTTTAAAGAGTCCTCTCCTGCTGATGTTCAGGTGTATATCAGTGTGTAGTGCCTCTACTTTAAAGAGTCCTCTCCTGCTGATGTTCAGGTGTATATCAGTATGTAGTGTCTCTACTTTAAAGAGTCCTCTCCTGCTGATGTCCAGGTGTGTATCAGTGTGTAGTGTCTCTACTTTAAAGAGTCCTCTCCTGCTGATGTTCAGGTGTATATCAGTGTGTAGTGCCTCTACTTTAAAGAGTCCTCTCCTGCTGATGTTCAGGTGTATATCAGTATGTAGTGTCTCTACTTTAAAGAGTCCTCTCCTGCTGATGTCCAGGTGTGTATCAGTGTGTAGTGTCTCTACTTTAAAGAGTCCTCTCCTGCTGATGTTCAGGTGCATATTTTTTTTTATTTATTCTACTAAAATCATACAAAAACGTATAATTCATACACACAAATGAACACAATGAGTAGAAGCGGGAGGGCTGAAGCATAGCTGATGGGGAGTAGCCCTCCCGTGCGTCATCATTAGCATCAATATAATAATGGCACTTATTTCGTCAAAAACGTATAGAAATTAAGGAGTACAACAAAATAAAGAAAACTAATGAAAACTGGAAAAAAAAATAATAATTAGGGCAAGAAAAAAGTAAATGCATATATAAGTAACACTGGGAATATCAAATACTTGTTAGCTGGAGTAATCTGCAAATATAATTGTTTTGACTTTAGTTTTGAATTGTTGATGACGAGTGACGCTTGAGAGGTCTGCGCGAAGTCCATTCCACGTTGATTCTGGATTAGCTGTGTGATTGGATGGTTGCTCTCCAGGGCTTGCTACACACCATCAGTTAGGATGCCTGGGTGGGTTTCTCCTGACTGTGCTTTGGAACTGCTTTTGAATGTTCGTAGGCATTTTGTTATGGGTGCATAATCAGTCCTGTTTTAAGCGTAACTATATCAACTCATTTGAATAGATTGAGTTTTTTAAATATGGCAGTTGTGTGTTCGTATGTACCGACACCACAGACTATTCGTAATACTTTTTTTTTAGATGTTATTCTTTTTTGCGTACGTGTTTCCCCATATTTCGGAGCATTAGTAAAGGTAAGGGAGAAATAGACTGTTATAAAGAGTATTTTTTCCTCGAGAATGTTCTTAGTACGATACAAAATACCTATTATTTTTGACAGTTTAGTTTGTACATAATTCATATGGTGCATCCAGTTGAATTTTTCATCAACAATGAATCCTAAAAATGTACATGCACCAACTTTCTCTATCTCGGTATTGCAAATCTGTATAATGCAGTCATTGCTCCTCTCAGACTTTGTATTGAATAACATGCAAGTTGTTTTGGCCACATTAAGGGACAATTTATTAACGGCAAACCAGTTACATAGTATTTCTAATTCTGCATTCACAATTTTAACAAGATCACCAAGATGATGATGGGAGCAGAGAATGGTGGTATCATCGGCAAACAGAATGAATTTGAACATGTCGGAGGTGTTGATAATGTCATTAATATAAATCAGGAACCGTTGTGGACCTAACATTGATCCTTGAGGGACTCCACATGTTATAGGTTTGATTTGGCGTTGTCTATGTCCACATATCGTAGCCTATTTATCAGATAACTCTTGACCCATTCTTTGGCTTGACCCCTTATAGGGTTCACAGCATCAAAGCCTTTTTAAGGTCAATGAATATACAAGCTGTAATCATTTTTTCTCAATGTTGTTGGTAATTTCTTCAACAGTTCAATTACTGCTGAAGAAGTCGAGTGATTCTTCTGAAATCCATATTGGCTGGGGCCAAGAAATGGGTCTATAATTATTAAAACTAGATTTATCACCAGATTTAAAACCGGAATCACCTTCGCCATTTTCATTTCATTGGGAAAAAATACCTTGTTGGAACGATTTATTGCATATATTTACTAGGGAGGTGTGTGTGTATGTGTGTGCGCGTGTGTGTGCGTGTGTGTGTGTGTGTGTGTGTGTGTGTGTGTGGGTGTGTGGCCTAGCATTACTATACTTGTGGGGACCTAAATCTGTTTACACAGTAACGTGTGGGGACTCGCCTCCCATATGGGGACAAATTGGAGGTCGCCATGATGGGAATCATTAATTTATCACGGTCACAGGCGACTGGTGGTCTGTGAGTGCCCCCTAGTGGTCCGCGGGTATATTGGTAACATTTCACATTTTAAATAAATAAATACATTTAAGTTTTCCGCACTCTCGCGGGAATATCTCCGCAATGGAGCGAGGTTAAGTTTCACTTTCGATTGCATGATATAGCCCAGCGCCACACCTTCATCACACATGTTGCCACTTGTTTGTTCTATTTTCAGGCGATTTGTAATCTGTTCTAGAAAAACGATGTGATATTCGTGGAGTTCGGTGGTCCGCGAGTGTTTTTTTTATTGGTTAAGTGGTCCTTGGTATGAAAAAGTTTGAGAAACACTGCTCTAAAGCATCCACTTTAGATGAAGTTGGGCTGATTTTACTCGCAGTAAGTTAAATAAAGGACTTACACTTGTAAAATAGTTTTTTTTAAATGTATACCATTGCGAAATCTAAGGACACAGAGACAGTCCGTGTTTCACAGATGTGGAAATATTCAGTATTTCATATATGTTGGCTTGTTTGTTCCCTGTCTGTCTGTTGGTCCTCTTGCTGGTCCCACTGTATAAATTACTCTTCTGCGAGTTCCCCATCTCGTTAGTGCAGAATAACAGTGTGGGGACAGTGGAGGGATCAATACTGGGCCGCGGTTGGAGGTAGAGCGGCCCTAATGAACTGAATTGACTGGAGCTGGATATGATCAGTATTTCTCTGGTGGTCATTATGTTTCTTATGAAGAAGATCAATGTCTCCTGGGTGGGTCACTGACTAGGAGGCAGGAGGCACGGCCAGCGCTGCTACCGCTCTAAATACTTAATGAAGGATGTATTCACAATAACGTCTGCTTTTAGGTGTGTGTGTGTGTGTGTGTGTGTGTGGACTAGCATTATTATACTTGTGGGGACCTAATTCTGTTTACATAGTCACGTGTGGGGACTCGCCTCCCTTATGGGGACAAAATGGAGGTCCCCATAAGGGGGATCATTCATTTTAGGGTGAAGACTTGGTTAGGGTTAAGGGTTAGGGTTAGGCATGTGCTGGTTATGGTTAAGGTTAGGATAAGTCTCCAGGAAATGCATGTAAGTCAAAGTAATGTCCCCTGAAGTGATGTATACATGGCGTGTGTGTGTGTGTGTGTGTGTGTGTGTGTGTGCGTGTGTGTGTGTGTGTGTGTGTGTGTGTGCGTGCGTGTGCGTGTGTGTAGTCCACGTCCGTCTTTCTGTCTCTCTCTTCTAGTCAAAGGACTGTCTGTGCAGCATCAGTAACTGATGTGCCTGTTTGAGGCTGTGCTGTTCATTTCATGGGCTATCACTTTTCAAATTGGTGAATGCCTTCTTCATGGTTGATTAGTAATTCACGCAAAGCTAATTAAGAGGCATAATAAGAGAAAGACTGGTGACGTGCCTCCAGCCGAATGAGGGAAATGCTTTTTTACCCTGGATTGTAAACAGTTGTGATTGATCGCAGAGGCGCACTGACCACAAAAGACTCCTCTGAATCCGTCACACCCAAATCTCCATTTTGCTCTCGCTGATCTTAGAGCATCTTAAGTCGCCTTATGATCCCTCCATCGCGCCTGGCAGTGTCGTGTGTGTGTGTGTGTGTGTGTTAACAATATATATAATATAAATATCAAGCAGTTCATTTTCTGTAATTGGGTTCAGAAATCATCTAGAGCAGGGGTGTCAAACTCAATTTCATCGCGGGCCACATTAGAAT
>CM070484.1:43424863-43489863 GCA_036324585.1 Champsocephalus esox
AGATCAGACATGAACAGTATTTCCAACTGTTCAAAGGACATTGGCATGAACAGGAATTAGATTATAGATAATAATATTTAAAAAAAGTGCTTAACAAAACCCATGAAAGCCTTAAGACACATTATACAATTAGATTCAAAAACAGTCATCAGAAAGCCAAATTACAACAAGCTCAAAACGAAATAAGGAAGTATTCAAATGCACATGATCAGAATGTGAATAATTTATATTTCCTGGTTAGGTTTTGTGACAGTTATGCAATTTTGGGAAAAAAATATTTAATACATATTTATATTAAAAATAAAAAGTCATGGCAGCCACTGGGACGACTGTATGGCAATATGGTTAAAAATGCAATGAAAGCAAAGCATTGTGGGTTCACTTTAGTCTCACCAGTTGGAAGTTGTTTCTGGAAGGACGCAGGTATACTGTAGTAAATGGAAATGTCATTGTCACACGAAGAAACATCCGTCAGATAAAATAAATCGAAGTCGCTCAACTTCGTCAGCTTCTATCTTTGTAGCGTCTACATCAGGGGGGTCAAACTTCATCCCGGGCCACATCGGCATTATGGTTGCACTCAAAGGGCCGGTTGTAATTTATATAAATATACATATGTAAATATATTATATATATTAAATAATGTATTATATTACATTGTTGTTCCTGCATTGGATTATTATCAGATCTGGTAATATCTTCCTAAATAACTACGTCTGAAAGCAGAAGTCTACGGCAAATAATTGAAAGTAAATATTCAACATATACACCAATTGTATATTATATTCTTTGCAAGCTCTTGCGGGCCGCATACAATTAGGTCGCGTGCCGGATTTGGCCCCCGGGCCTTGAGTTTGACACCCCTGGTCTACATGAACGTGTAAGGATTTAGGAAATTTAGTTTTTAAGTTTACATTTTGACTGAACTTGCTGTAGTAAAATCCCACCAGACTTTGAAATGGACAAGTGGGTCCTCTTTAAACTCCGGCCGCTTGAAAGACTGCAGGAAGTGAGCAGCCTCATGTTGACGAGCACATCGAACAGACGATCAGATTAGCGGTAATCCTCTGTTCGACTGGTTCAGAAGCTTCTCCAATCTCTTGTCCATCACTCCTGATATAGTGTCAGGCAATCTGCCAACGCGTCCGTGCATTGATATACTGTACAGGAATTACCATGCCTAAAAGTACTCTAATTATACTGGCTTTTGCACGACGTGGCTTCTGTACATATATGTAAGTGTGCTTCAGTGAGCTATTCCAAAGCAAAGCATGTAACAACTCGCTTGTATTGAAAACACCGCTCCAATAACTCACATATAATGACGTGTATTATGTTTGGAGAGTTATGGTTATTGCTTTGTTTGTTTGTTTCTAAATTATCTTGTATACATCTAGCAGACTCTGGACGCGGTCATACAGCACACTGAACACACATCAGAGGGAAGCTGGCATTTCAAACAGGCCTAATTATAACTAACTAAATGTCTGAAACTATGAAAGGAAATATCAGAGGGGGGAAAAAGCTTTATAAAGTTCTGCATCGCTTACTTTTCAATTACAGCAGCCGAAGCAGAACGAAAGTGTTAGTGTCATTTATCGACTGTGGTGCTCTCCATTAGAGAAACAACTGAGAGGAATCCATCCCGTGTTTATAACCACCTGAAGTCTTACAATAACAACGAGTTTGTTTCTGCCAGCTGGCCTCAAGTCTTTCTGTTGCGATGCGAGCAGCAGAGGAGAGGCTGCACATGAAAGCACACTGAGATCTGACCGGCAGGTAATCGCCATGTATTCCCCGAAACAATGACCTTCGAGTGAGAAGTAATTGGTGTCTTAAAGGTGGGGTAGGTACGTTTCAGAAACCGGCTCGAGATACACTTTTTGTTATATTCCATGGAATGCTCTGAACATCCCGACAGCAACGAATATCTGAAGTGCTTTGACAACAAATCCATACAAAAATGTCATCTGTAGAAGCCGTAATACTGTAAAAAGTACAACCAATCCGATTGGATGGCCTACCTGCCTGTCAGCCTTCCATCGGGGCACACACTTATCTCGTGCCCTCGTTGGTCATGTGCGCGTTCGTGTGTGTTGGAGGAGGGGCTCTGTGAGGAAGTGACAGATTTTCTCCGGTTGTGTATTTTCAAATTCTAGCGATCTCGAGCCGGTTTCTCAAATGTACCTACCCCACCTTTAATTGATCACAATGAATCATGACAGCTGTAATGTCCTGCTTCATCCTTTTAAAAACTATTCTTGGAACTAAACATAGTTTTCTTAATATGTTGATTTGATTTTGGATATCTTAAGAAATCAAAAACCCATTTATTATTCATGATTTAGAGATTCATATGTTCTCATTTGCACAATAGCTATACGACTAGTTGTTTGCATGACAATGTTAGGTCCCAAGGCTGTGCAATATACACTATACTTACAACATACAAGAAATAAGGAAGTGAAATAGTGCAATGAAAAATGGTGCAAGGAAAATACAGGATTAAGTCAACTATGTAGATATATGTAAACTAGAATAAGATACAAGCAGAAATAATACGCAGTAGAATAAATACTGTATACTGTAATGATATATGAATATGTGGATATTTGAAATACACAGCACTACATGTGCTATGAGATATAGTGTTTTAAATGTTTACATACATAAATAAAAGTAATTTTTTAATACTTATATTACAGTAAAGTTGATGTTATGTCTATTACTCATGCCTTGATGATCTTCCCTGGTGATGTGGACCAGACAAGAGTAGCCGAGCGCAGACACCCTCCCCAACCCCCCTATGTGTATATATTTTTTTTCTAATACTTTGTGAGGAAAAACTGTCAACCATATCCAAAGTGCAGGACCAAAGAGAAGTAAATAATGTATGCTTTTGTTAGATTCTTTGAAGACGATATGTGCTACGCGTTGCCCGTTTCCACAGTGGAAGATTTCAGACCTCTGCACAGGACAGATTTTGATAATCAGAAGGTGTATCTGGTTCACAGAACTGAAGAGAATGGCAGCAGTGCAGGCCAGCCGAGCGAAGCGCAGATCCTTGCCCTTGCAGGTAAGTTAACCTCTTAACACATCCGCTTTTCTCCTTTTGAATGCTCTTTTTCCATCACTAAGTAACGTTGACGTGCGCGGAACGTGTCAGGGTGTCAAAGCCGGTCCTTTTTCCATCCGATCTGTCAGAGACGTGATCAGCTGTCTGACACTGAAGCCACAACAACGTCCTCGGCTAGCTAGATAAGCTAGTGAGATATGCTAAGATAAGTTTGGTAGGTAGCCATACCTTGACAGCAATGCAGACTATAAACACTCGGGGTGTTGTTCTCCCAGAGTGCTTGTCTGTTTCGATAGAGTCGTTTTTGTGTCGTTTAATACGTGGCATTACACAGGCACCTCGGTTGTTTACAACACGCAGCTAACACTTGCTAGCTTCATGTGTATCGTTCCGCGTTAGCATGTTAGCACTGACGCGCTAGTTAGCAGCCGCGTCACAACATGGTAAACACATGTGACAGTGATGGACCCCTCGTGTGTATATTTTAAAGGTCTAGACATGTAGACTAGACTGTAGCCGAAGCCCCTTTTCTGGGTTGCGGTTAGCTTGCTAGCTTATCTGTTGGTTTATGCCACAGAGCGGATGCGGTGCTGCAGTCATCCCCAGATATGAATGGCCATATAGCTGTCAGTGACATGTCATGGCTGCTTCATGACAGCGGTGTAAAATAACATGCTTAACGTTAGTCTCAGGGATGTTTGCTCACGGGGTTTTCCATGCTCGATTTTAGCTGCATCACTAATCCCCAAACTGAGCTGTCTGGGTCTCACCGACTTGTTTAACACACCTCACACAGCGGCAGTGAGTGGCACAGCCGTGATGCCAGGACTATGTGTATCTGTTTATCTGACATTTAACTGCTATGCTCAGGGTGCTAAAGTTGGTTTGCAGTAGCAGAATGGAGAGACCACGCGCCCTCTGCTCCAGTTTGACACATGGATGAAATAATTCGTACTTTTTTAAGTTTTATGAAAACTTTTTGAAAACTTTACGAGTTTCTCCCTGCTTCTTATTTCTGCACTCCACAGATACAGTAGAGGAATTTGAAGACAGTATAATGCAAAAGAAGATGAAAATTCCCAAGATGTCCATCAAGAATTCAGGAAACTCAATTGAGAACCATTTTGGAGAGGAGAGAATGCCACTCAGACATAAAAAGGTAGGCTCGCGTAGATCAGATATCACAATACACCGAGTTGAAGTCCATCAAACCTCCCCCTTGTTGACACTGAAAGATCTTATCTAATAATACTGTGAGTCAATTACAACTTTGTGATGGTATATCAATATATAATAATAATAATAATAATACATGGGATTTTTATAGCGCTTTTCCTAATGCTCAAAGACGTTAAATTAATGATAATAATATTTATCTATTATCTTTTCAATGTACACACGACAGCTATTGCACTTCCGATCCCTCCTCTGTTTCTCTCCCAGAAGAGTTATCAATGTTCCCATTAACTGGGGTTTTCATCTGGGGGGGTTTCCTTGTCCGATGTGAGGGTCCACGGACAGAGGGTGTGCTATTCATATTCTCTACAAACTGTAAAGTCCACTGAGAGAAATCTAAAATATGTGACATTAAATAAACTCTGATTGATAACAAATTAAAATCAACCATATTTGAGGTGGCTCAGATTAGAGCATTTCTCGTGAAGTATCCCACGTATATTGACCATCTTGTGTCGTGTCACTAAGGACCCTTAATATGGTGTCCTCATTGAGTCAGCACTAACTGTGGGCACATGTATGACAGCATGCACACACAGGAACATCATTATGTGTGTCTAACCTATCTATCGGTTACACTTTGTTACACTTCAATACGCTTGGCTGACGCCCAAAATCCCCCGAGCTATTTTTACCATATGCTGGATTAACACGAATTCAGCACTCTGGACAGCTGCCCTTCCACGGACAAATCCTCTGAGCGGCTCATCAAAGAACTCGCTGACTCCTCTCCTCCCAGTTCCCGTGAGATCAACAGTGAAAACAAACGGCCTGTTGTTGCTAAGTGTTCAACTGAATCACAACATCTCGCATTAAGTGCACCGGTGCAGCGGACCGTTGAGATATTCTGTTGAGCTGTAGTAGGACGTCTTCCGAACACCTGTTTTGTGTTTTAAGCATCAACTTGTTTAAGTTTTTACGGCACTACATCGGCCTGTATCCACACAGTCTTGCACGAATGCACATTTCTCAAAGATATTGAAGTGACTGTTATTTTTTATATATATTGATTCTTGTGCTTTTCTTAATGTCTGCATATTTTTATACATATTTTTACATATATTTGTTTTTCAGAATCCCTTTATTAGTCCCACGGAGGGGAAATGTTACCGCGGAAACGAGCCAAAGACAGCTCAATGTTACCATACAAAAAGTATTATAATAAAAAAAGTTACGCAATTTACAGAATACACATCCTGTAACAGTTCTGAGGATTTAGCAGCTAGGTATATATTGTACGGTTATTAACGTATTGTATTAGGGATGGTGGGAAAGGGTATTTCGATCTCTCCGTCTGTACACACAAACTGAAAGATTGCCAATAACGTTGCCTTTGACTTTGACTTCCTAAATGAACCCTTGTTGTTCCAGGCCCTGTCTCAGGACCACGGGCGGCCCCTTTCAAACTCCTCTAAGAGCCTCGCAGCAGTAGTGGCTCGCCTCGAGAGGAACGCAGCCAGCTCCTGTATGGAGGGGGAGGAAGACCTGGATGAGGACCGGCTGGGCGAAGAGGGAGAGGATGCAGACGACGAAGATGAAGACATGGAGGCAGAGCATCAGCCTCATCATCATCCACCACAGCCGCCGCAGCAGCAGCAGCTTCTGGAGGTGGAAACGGACTGCGTGTCTGCAGCCGTGGTTCCCAGGGTCCTGTACGAGGAGCTGGTGCTCAGCTACAGGCAGCAGGAGGAGGAGATGAGGAGGCTGCAGCAGGAGCTGGAGAGGACCCGCAGGCAGCTGGTGCAGCAGGCCAAGAAGCTCAAGGAGTACGGCAGCTTGCTGACAGAAGTCAAAGAGCTGAGGGACTTCAACCGGAGGCTGCAGGACGTACTACTCATGAGACTGGGCAGCGGTGAGAGGCCACGAGCACACACACCAGCACACACACGTGTATTAGCGACCTTTAACCCACTGTATTCAAATCAATTCAATTCAAATGTATCTGTATAGCCCAATGGCATAAATCACATTTGTCTCAGAGGACTTCACAAATCAACACACACGAATGATAACGTAAAAACAGTTAGAATACTGTAAGGGAAAGTTCTGCAGCGATGGAGAGTCAGGACTCAGAGAGACACGAGGAGAGCTGGAGCTTTGATGTCAAACAATGATAGTTTATTACAAGTCAACGGCCGGAGAATTCACATCACAAGTCACAGCAGCAAGAGGTTCTGACTGCACGAGTGGGTTGTCATGTCAAATCTGCCCCGCCTATCTCTCGATAGCCGTTTAACTAGTTTACAGAGAGTTAACGAGCATATTGTGGAGCTTTAGAAAGCCAGCGTTCCCACAGCCGTAAACCATTTCGTGACCGAGAGTTGAACTGGTTTATCAAGATAGCTGGAGCCTCACATTCCTTAAGAGAGACAACAGAGCCAGGGTTTGGTCGTAAATGTCAACAGGCAATACGGTTAAATATCTTAGGAGTAAAGGAGAATTATTCCCTCACAAATACAATAATTAAAATTCCATAAAATGTTTATAAGATGTTTTAAAAGTGAGTTTAAAGCCAGGCCTAACTGTACGCTGAACTGAAGAGGAAAGTCTTCGGCCCACTCTTACATGTGTGGACACTGTCTGCCTCCCTAATCAGCACTGGAAGGCAGATCCAAATGTAGTATCAGGGTTAGGGCTAACCCTGAGCCAAAGTCAACTTTATTGTCAATCTTTCCGTTTGTGTGTACAGACGGAGAGATCGAAATACGATTCCAGCAATCCCAAATACAAATATATATAAAAATATGTATATCCTATATATACACAATCAACAGACACATGTATACATATGCACACGTTAAAATAAAAACTCAACAATCAATAGAAACAAAATTCACTTCAATATCTTTGGGAATTATGCAACATCATAAGCATGCCATGTGATGAAAGCATGTGACCGAAGTGAAGCTACTGGAGACGGAAACTAGTTTACGAGGAAGACGGATGCGAAGAGATGGGTTTTGAGTTTGCTTTTAAAGGAGTCAACGAAATTAACTTTCTGTATCTGAAATATAAGACGATTCCACAGATCCTCTGAGGTGCTGTTTACACGCGAACGAAACGGGTTGGATCCGCTACTTTTCTCTTTCGCATAGCCCGTTCGTTCACACGAGAAACGGACCCCTAAAACGATAGCGGGTCCCGAGGTGGATAGATCTGCGGCGCAAACGCTCTGGGGGGCCAAACGGCTCCGTGTGTACGTCCTATACGATCGTTTTCCTGATAACGATGAAGCCATAGCCCCGCCTCTCCCCGCCTCTCCCGCTCACTGCCGTAGCATGGTCAGACGCTACTGAGCATGCTACAGATGTTAGCACAACATCTACAGCTCCTCGACCATAACCATCAGCAACAAGTGGACCTGGAGAACGACATGAACTACATGTTGCTAAATCCACCGCGGAGAATAACCAGAAGGGCAACCATGGCAACCACGCTCGGGGGTCTTCTTCGCTGCTTTTCGTGTATTTTGTGGTGGAAGTACAGCGCCACTTACAGGCCCGGCATATGTACTACAGCGTCTCCAGCGGGTCGGGCGGTCGGAAGACTTTCTTGATATCGAATTCGGGTCGTTTGCGTTCCTGTGGAAATGGGCTTTGAATGAAAAGGCTCTGCCACAACAGTTAAAGGAGTACTTGTATAGTAGGAGCACTGCAATTAAGAGCCTTTTGTTCTGAGCACAGTCGGGTTGTGTGTCGACCTAATCTAATCCTATTGTTTGCTGTATATTTAGACAACGCACTGATTTAAATCCTATGACCTGAAAAGAATCCATTTACTTTTTTTTAGCAACAGTGCCAAACGTCATTGTTAGTAAAGTTAGCAAAAAAGATTCAACTTGGGTGTTTAGGTGGGTAGGTGGGTAGGTAGGTAGGTGGGTAGGTAGGTAGGTAGGTGGGTAGGTAGGTGTGTAGGTAGGTGTGTAGGTAGGTGTATAGGTACGTACGTAGGTAGGTAGGTAGGTAGGTCGGTAGGTGTGTAGGTAGGTGGGTAGGTAGGTGTGTAGGTAGGTGGGTAGGTAGGTGTGTAGGTAGGTAGGTAGGTGGGTAGGTAGGTAGTTAGGTAGGTAGGTAGGTAGGTACGTACGTACGTACGTACGTACGTACGTACGTACGTACGTACGTACGTACGTACGTAGGTAGGTAGGTAGGTCGGTCGGTAGGTAGGTGTGTAGGTAGGTGTG
The DNA here is from genome assembly GCA_036324585.1 of Champsocephalus esox. NCBI lineage: Eukaryota > Metazoa > Chordata > Actinopteri > Perciformes > Channichthyidae > Champsocephalus > Champsocephalus esox. The sequence continues at coordinate 43,433,359 of CM070484.1, forward strand.
TAGGTAGGTCGGTCGGTCGGTCGGTCGGTCGGTAGGTGTGTAGGTAGGTAGGTAGGTAGGTAGGTAGGTAGGTAGGTAGGTGTGTAGGTACGTACGTAGGTCGGTCGGTAGGTAGGTGTGTAGGTAGGTAGGTGTGTAGGTAGGTAGGTAGGTAGGTAGGTCGGTCGGTAGGTGTGTAGGTAGGTAGGTAGGTGTGTAGGTAGGTGTGTAGGTACGTACGTAGGTAGGTCGGTAGGTGTGTAGGTAGGTGTGTAGGTAGGTGGATAGATGGATATACTTTATTAATCTCAAATCCGGAAATTCTTTTGTTACAGGACCAGTGCGCTCAACATTAAAATACATTAAAAACTAAATGAAAAATCGTATAAACAATATAACATTTTAAGTTGCTGAGAACCCCTCGCTTCACACATACTGTTGGGCCGCTTTAACCTGTCAACATGGACGCAAACGTAAAAGAAAAAGGTCCTACGACACACACACACACACACACACACACACACACACACACTGCTTAAGTAGGCGGTGTTTCCTGGGTGTAAGTGTGATTAAAAGCGGTGTCATTGCAGTGTAGAAACTGGAGCTTTGCCAGATGTTGGACTTGACCTCTGACCCCCCGTAGATCAGGACAGGGTCTGCCGGGACCCTCTAATGGCCGTCTGCTGTGGGAACACACATTAGAACTCATCAGCTACATTGGGGCTTAACATGGCCCAACACCAAGCCAGCTTACTGACTGGGCTAGAACATCCGAGTGTCTCGAGGCGCGCGGACGCATTGGACCCAGAGCAGGAAGCATGGGAGACAAGACGGGGCGGAATGTGCCGGGGTGAAGAGCAGGACACTGCGTCCAGACTCTGAAGGGATCCAAGTGCAACGGGTGGTTTACTGAGTGTGTTTGTGAGCTTTGCTTGAGGTGCTGACAACAACAACAACAACAATAATAATAACTAGACTAGAAAATGCTGTAGGGTGTTCAAATGTGTTGCTGAAAATACAGAAAAAGCGGAATATGTTGAATTGTGTCTGTCGCTGCTTTTAGCTACAGACGCAAAGGAAGTCGTGCGTTGCTGGACGTAGCGGAGAAATGCAGAAAAGTGCAATGGTTTTTTAAAAACTGGTTAAAGCTCGAACTGCACTGACTCTGTTGGAGGACTGGGAAGTGAAAGGTTAAACTGGAAGAGTAGGACACATGGTGGTGAAGCTTAATATTTAAAATATATTTGTATCAGTCAATTTATTGGACATGTCAGAAACAAAACAAACCACGATTCTAATAATAATTATAACAAAGATAAATAAATACATTGTCAAATAGTCTGACACGGGCAAGCAGAAGCTTTAAAAAGGTTTCGGGTCCTACCTACGCCTCTACCCCCTCTAGCGTAATGTTAATAAAAGATTAGGTCATCGGCGTCCGTGATGTATGTGTACAAAACAACCAAAAATAAATAACTTTTACAATGATAAGAAAGTCTGAGTTCACAGGTCCTGCTCATCATAATAATAATAATACATGACACTTATATAGCGCTTTTCTAGAAACTCAAAGACGCTTTGACGGAGAGTAACACAAAAAAGAAGAAAATACGTAAAAACAGAAACAGAACAAAGTCAGAGGTTGGATGCCGTGATGAGCAGGTGGGGTTTGGGTATCAACCCCCACGGCCCCTCAGAGCCACCGCAGCCGGACTCCTATCCACTCCCACATCCACACTCTGCAGCTTCGGGGACAGAGCCTTCTCAGGGGCAGCTCCTCGGCTCTGGAAGCCCCTCCCCCAAGACCTCCGTGACTCTGAGTCCTCTCAGTCTTTCAGTCCCGCCTCAAAACACATCTTTTCAACTCCGTCTACCCATAAGCCCCGCCCCCCCCCCTCTCAATCAACTTCCTCTTGACTGCCTTTTTATTTTTTACTTACTTGTTTGCCTGTCCTTGTTTGTCTACCCTCCCTCACACTGTAAAGCATCTTTGAGTTAGCACTATATAAATAAAATTAATTATTATTATTTGAGTGATGGTCTCAGTCTCTGATGCAGTGCTTGTACCTCCTTTATGATGTTTAATGTTTGTTCATCTGTGTATCTCTCTCCAGAGCCTATGCATGACAACGGCACTCAGACAATCAAGGCTGAAGTTGTGGAACCCATTGTTGAGGCGCAGGAGACGTGCCGGGAAGAAGCCAACACCAGCTCCAGCTACTCCCCCTCACCCAGAACGGTGTACACCTGCAACGATGGGAAGGTACGTCTCACTGGGCCGAGGGGCATTCTTCATGTTGCTGGCTTTTCTTGTTTCCCTTAAGCTGTCTGGTCTTGTCCAGTTCTCAGCAAAATGAACAAGTATTTTGACTGCATTATATGTACAGGGTAAGCCTACGTTTCATAGCACTCAAGCAAATGGTAAGGTAATATTTGAGTAGTGTCATACATGATGACAGATGCATCGAAGATAAGTTTCATGGGCCGGGCAGCACTAGCAGAGACAAGCATGACTACAATGGAGAAACTTAAATGCAGAAAATATCACGTTTCAAAAAGTTGAATAGATGCATTAACTCTTATTACATGGCTTAGATGAATACTCGATTCTGATTGGTCAATTCAGAACACGTGACACGTTGTTAATCCAGAACAGACAGACCGCTGTCAAGGACTTATTGACCGTTGTTAAGGACGCTCACTTCTGCAGAAAGAAGTTTGGTCGATTAGAAAACTCCGACAAGACAAGGGACAAGAAAACAGCGGAGAAGTAACGGGGCAGAAACCCTCCTTTTTACGCAGCGGTCCAGACATAGACATCAAACGGCGACACATATTCAGTTGCCAGTTCCTTTGGCATCAGGGCAGGGATATCTAGATACTCTCCAAGGTTTGACTTAATGAATTGTGCTACTTTTAAAGCAAGCAGCGATGTTTTCAAATCTGTAATCAAAAAGGTCCGCAAAAACGCTATCGAAGCAGTTCCTGCCGTCGCTACGTAGTTCAAACGGTAACAACGGACTATTTTTCTTAGCGGATGCACGTCAATTTAAATCAGTGTTTCTCAAACTTTTTCATACCAAGGACACTTAACCAATAAAAAAACACTCGCGGACCACCTAACTCCACAAATATCCAAAAACTCATCGTTTTTCTAGAACAGATTACAAATCGCTTGCAAATGGTACAAACAAGTGGCAACATGTGTGACGAAGGTGTGGCGCTGGGCTATATCATGCAATCGAAAGTGAAACTTAACCTCGCTCCATTGCTGAGATATTCCCGCGAGAGTACGGAAAACTTAAATTAACTTATTTATTTAAAATGTGAAATGTTACCAATATACTCACGGACCACTAGGGGGCGCTCACGGGCCCCCAATGGACCACACTTTGAGAACCACTGATTTAAATCAATAATAGCCTACTACATTTCTAAATCTATAAAAGCATTTCAATTAATATTGGGAGTCATATCGTTACTTTGTTGAGAATGTGGCCGTGTGATAAGCGGGTTCGCGTCGGGCTCCTGAACGTCGTTCTGCGCTTCACCGCTCGTCTACTTCCAGGTAGTCGAGGTCGTGTTTTCTTTATTTCTTATATTTGTTGACATAATTTCTTGAAAACGAAATCACTTGCAGAAGAAAAAGGGAATCCCCAGCTCAAATATTAAAAACTAGAAACTGATGGACATGCTTTCATTTAACACAACACATGAGTCGGATGTTCACTGAAACAGTGGCATCAGTTTGTCAGTCAGCCTGGAACTTTTCAATTTAGAAACGCAACAAAAAACTGACATTTTGTATTTGTCTACTTTGCTATCATTTCAATCAATCAGACTTTATGTGTAGGGACCTTCCATACTCAAAGATAACAAAGTCATTCACAAACCAAAAGCGAAATACCCCCCTCCCTCTCCCAGGTCATAGGCAGGAGAGAACACTTGATATCGACAGAGGTGAATCAGAGTCGGTACCCGGTGTATCACCAGCTGGGTTGACAGGAGGAATCTGACTTGGTGTCGTTACGGGTTGTTAGACGCTTGTATCCAAAGCGACTTGCACCCCAAGGCCGAACTCCGGAGCTTCGGGGACAGAGCCTTCTCTGTGGCAGCCCCGAAGCTCTGGAACTCCCCCTCCCCCAAGACCTCCGTGAGTCTGAGTCCCTCCCCCTGTTCCGGTCCCGCCTCAAAACCCACCTCTTCCACTCTGTATCCATAAGCCCCGCCCCCTCTCAACCAACCTCCTCCTGACTGCTTTTCTGTTTTGTTTGTCTCCCCTCCCTCCCAGATGTAAAGCGTCTTTGGGTTCAAGAAAAGCGCTATAGAAATAAAATGTATTATTATTATTATTATTATTATTATTATTATTATTATTAGTAGGGATGCACGATATTGGTTTTTTGAAACCGATACCGATAACTTTCTGCTTCTCAAGACCGATACCGATACCCGATAATAATATAATATATATATATATTAAATGTACCTGTAGTTTTTGCACACCTGGTGGTAAAAAGAGACTAGTAGTGAGCAAAGGACATGAGCATTACTACTTTGAACAAAACAAAGCCAAGAACAGTTCTGACTCTTCAAAGTGACCATATTTATTTTCCCAAATAAACTTCTTTCCTTTCTCAAAAGCCTCGTGGATAGGTCAAAGCCCCGGTGCCTTTGCAGCTGGCTTTGGATTCACCGCTAGTTTAGCAGCGCAGGCGTCTTCGTACGCTTTGAACACACCGTCGTAGCCATGGCGATGTTTCAGGCGACTGATCAGGTTGGAAGTATTATAGCTCGTGGCCTTCTTCCCTCCTCGTGGAACTTCTGCATCTGTTAACACAAATAGCAAGCGAACTATCTCACTCTGAAACTTTGAAATAGTCCCGTACTACCGAAGACATGTTTGTTCACTGTCCTGGCTTCACGGCCGCACGGCGTTTGCGTCACAGCCAGGCACGAGTTAGGGAGCGCTGGGTTTGTGAAGAACTCCCCTCTTCCTAAACCACTAACACCACAGTGCTGGCAGGACGGGAGGAGCCGAGTGAAAAACAAGCGCCCCTCATCCCAATCCACCCACACTGCAGGATCTTTTTCTTTTTTTTTACCCAAAAAATATATTGTATATTATCGGGGCTATTAATACTGTTATCGGGATGACGTCATAATTCCTAATATCGGACCGATAATTATCGTGCACCACTAATTATTATTACACACTCAACACTGTGGGCAATCCCCACAGGAGCAATTTGGGGTGAAGTGCCTCAGGGACACAAACGACATGCTGGCTGCAGTGGGGTTTGAACCTGTGCCCCCCTGACACCAACACCTATCGTGGTGCGTACATACAATTAAAACCACAATGAAAAACACAGATAGAAAACTATTTACATTGAAATAGAATCTAATGAAATATGTGCAGTAAAAAAAAACGCTTTTTATTCATCTGGTCGAATGTCAAACTACACATCGGGACGTTCACCCTCAACTCACCGAATATCCCGCCTCTCCCTCTCCCCCTCTCAGCCCTGATTCGACTTCCCTTCCCTCCCTCGTGTCCCTCCCCTCTCGTCCGTGGGAAGTGTTTACTGATTTGTAGGAAATGCTGCGTTTCCTCAACTGCCGTGAACCTGGCAACCTGCCGTCGGAGTCGGTCAGGCCTTCAGCCGGTAAACGAGGTTGAAAAGATTATTGTTGTTCCTGCAAGCTCAGCCAGCATCACCAGTGTTTATTAGCCTGTTAGGGTTCTTCACTCCCCCTCCCCCCTCCTCCCCCAGCGTCCTGTCTCTGATGATGGTACTACAAGCTCTTGGGTCTGAAGCCACTTCAAGCGTGAAGAACACTTGCAAATTAGAAGTGTCCTACATCAGGGACCCCATATTAATTATTTGCACGAGAGGAATTTAAAGTGAGTGACAGGTTAGCGCCGGTGAGAGAGGAGAGGAGGGGAAGGGAGGGACAGCAGGAAGAAGGAGAAGAGATGGAGGGAAGGAAGGAGGGAGATAAACGAGAGCAGAGGGAGGATGAAAACAATCTTGTCTAACTTAAGGGCAGTAAAGGGCTTGTCTGCTGGCCCGGAGCCTAAAGCACATTAGCTGCGCGGGGAAAAGCCTTTTGGATGCCGGCCTAAAGACTTAGCCGTGATAAGAGAGCGGAGAAGAGAAAGTCACATATGCCCTCGTGATGCATTAGCTCACCTAGCAGAGCGGGGCGGTCGTCTAGAGAGGCGGGAAATCGGCTTGACTTACGCGACGTGCGCTGGAGGTGTGTGTGGAGGTAATCCAGGCCTGAGCTTATGTATGTATCCTGGTTAGTGAAAGTGGTGCTTCCTAGGATGTTGGTCTCAATAGGAGCTGCCTTGAGAAACCTATGGTCTGGGTTAACATTTAGCGAATCAGAATCAGAATCAGGTTTCTCACCAGGTCGGATGGCCCGCACGAGGAATTTGGCTTGGTGTCGTAAAAGTAAAAAAAAACACAGATGGAAAACTATTTTAAAAACCCTCTAATAAGAATAAAAATAAAAAATAATAAAAAAATGTTTTCACCTAAATGGAGCGTTGGTGACACAAACGTCCCAGAGCAGAAGGAGGGTCGGCATGATAGTGTTTTAACAATACACCGCACATCTGTTTGTGTGTCCAGTAAAGTCGAGATAGGCGGGAAATCGGCTTGTCTTACGCTGGAAGTGTACGGAGCTACTTCTTACAGGAGGTAATCCAGGCCTGAGCTTATTTGTGTATCCTGGTTCAGGGGGTCCGCGGGGTCTTAAGAAGTATTACAAGTTGATAAATCAATTTAGAGAAAATTAAGGCTATTAAAAAGTATTAAACGGTATTTCCCAAGGTGTTACATTTTGTAGCTTGTTGTCAATAAGTACCGTACTTTTCGGACTATAAGCCGCGACTTTTCCCCCCATTTTCTTTGTACAGCTAACGGCCACTAGGGAACCTCCTACATCGATGGATTTTACAGGTAACATTAACCACCTTTAACACAACGGGCTCTAGGACCGGTCCGCGCCCGCCACCTTTAAGCGGCGGGCTCCAGCAGGAAAAGCTGGAGGCTGGAAAAGAGTGAGACAGGTAGCGCGCCAAAGTAAAAGTTGAACCGAGAGACAGAACGAGAGCGAGACAGACGGACAGTTTAGCTGCTGCGGCTCATATGCAGGTGCGCTTTGTAGTCCGGAAAGTACGGTATCTAAATGGTCCAGAGAGGTTGTGTTCTGCAGTCTGCCTGAATGTAGTCATGGCGACGGCGTAGGTGTGTCGTGTGATTCTGTGTAGTTTATTTCCCGTTGAGTTTGACGTCGTCTGAACAGGACATCGCGCGCTCACTGCTCGATAGCGGGCGAAGGTCCATTTACGCCGGTTGCTAAGCAACATCGTTCTGGGGAAATGCAAGTCTGCGTCCAAATGGTTGGGAGATAAGGAGGAAGGACAATCAATACTGTGTATAGTCAATGTGGGGTAAAGTGTGTCGCCAAGGTAACCAGTTAGAACTCCAAGTGGCGATGAGGTCTTAAGATGTATGGAAAGGGTCTTAAAAAAGGTCTTGAAGGGTTTTACATTGACTTCAGGATTCCTGCAGACACCCTGTGGTTAGCGAAAGTGGTGCTTTTTAGGATTTGTAATTTGGTCTGAATACGAGCTGCCTTGAATATAATTGGGAGGGACGAAACCCCCTTTAATGGCCTCACACGTGTCCTCTGCTTTTAACCCATCCTAGCACCAGGAGCAGTGGACAGCTATTGCATAGCGCCCGGGGAGCAATGGGAGTGAGGGGGGAAGGGGGGATGTCCGGTGCCTTGCTCAAGGGCACCACCCAGGCCAGAAGCTGGTCAACATAATCAGCATTGGATAGGGTTGTATTGAGAACCCTTGCGCATGAAGTTTGGTAACGAGTTATTTGGTTTCCCTCATCGTCACTTGTGGCATACGTTTAGTTTAAACACACATTTCCTTTAATGAAATTGCCACCTTTACTTCCAGTCTTATCAGCAAACTGTACCACTTTGATTTAGCTGTGAAGTGTAATGTTTCAGAAGCTGTCGAAGCAACGTCAACGAGATTTGTATATCTTTAGTTTCTCTGAATCTAATAATAATAATAATAACTTTATATAGCGCCTTTCATCAAGCCAAGGTCGCTTTACAAGAAACGTATAAAGACAAGACATCAAACAGGGGGCAGAAATGGCAGTGTTACATTGCAAGGGGGGGGGGAGATTGTTGGAAGGCTTTGCGGACAGATGAGTTTTCAGGGTTGATTTGAAGATGTCCAGAGAAGGGGGGTTACGGATTCCAGAGGGGGGGGGGCAGCGAGGCGTGAATGGGGAATGGAGAGCAGGCCGGAGTCTGAGGAAGGAAGGGTGCGGGACGGGGGGGTGCAGGAGATCTGCGAGGGACTGAGGGCACGGAGGGGTTTGTAGGCGATGCGGGGCTTGACCAGGAGCCAGGGAAGGTTGGGGAGAGTGGGGGGGGGTGATGTGCTGCCAGCGCTCGGTGCGTGTGAGGACCCTGGCAGCTGAGTTCTGGATGTACTGGAGCCTGAGACAGGAGTCCGTTAAGCTTTGTTTGTTTGTGTTGTTTGTGAAGTAATTACTTGAGCCATTTTTAAGCCGAAAGCTTCTAAAGGGTTTGTAACAGTTGGGTAATACGCCTTTCACTCTGAACCCTTTTTTATTTAATAGTTATGATAAACTATATTATAGGTGCTGTAAGCCCTGATCCTGCCTTTCACTCGAGGACCGCTCGATTATGGCAAAATCATAATCTCGATTATTTGGTGTATATATATATATATATATATATATATATTATAGGTGTTGTACACCTCAGCCTCTTAATCAAATGCTCCCTTTTAAACGGAAAGGAACTTGTAATAAAACCACACACCTGAAACAGTAAACTAATTGAGGGCACTGTGAACACTGAAATTGAACTGAAATGAATATTAAACATTTATCACAGTCATGTATTCAACAGGCACTATACGACCCAACAAAGTCTCTCAACAGTTAGGACCTTTTGTGAACTAAAGCGTTTTTTTATTCAGAGCACCCACAACCCTCCGTCATTTAATTTGGATTTAACAGAACGGTTTTGTCGTCGAAGCTGTACACAATTTAATGTACAAGTCATTTAAAGGATGTCATTTTATCGTACAATAACTTGATGTTTGTGCTATCGAGACGGGCGCCTTGGGAACTAGCATTTGTTTTCCCTTCGGATGAGACGGACATATTTCTTAGTACTGTCTGAATCTTGCATGACGAAGTTTAGACGTGTGCAAAGCGTTTGCTAAAATGGTTTGTGACATATTTACAGGCATAGAAATGGATATGTCACAGCTGTCTTATAGGTAGCACTGTCTGAATCTGGCATGTGTTGCAGAGTAAAGCCATGAGGGCTGAAAAGCCAGAACGTATTAATAATATGAATCTTTATTTGCATAGAACCTTTCATACAATAAGTGCAGTTCAAAGTGCTTCCCATCGGCATCTCACAGAAAACTCACATCACACAGAATACAGATACCAGCGCAAGGCAAGGCAAGTTTATTTATATAGCACCTTTCAACACGAGGCAATTCAAAGTGCTTTACAAAGAACGAAAGACATTAAGAGAATGGCATTGTGAAGCTGACCGTCGAGCGGCCCGACCAAGCGAGGAGGCAGAGGCAGAACGTCCAAACATATAACCCGACGTGGACATTTATTAAAATCACGGGCACAAAGTTCACAGCTTCAATCCTGCGGTTCTCCTTTCGCACATCCTGCAGCCCACAAGGATCACACACACACACACACACACTTGTGTCATCGTTTAGCAGGAGGTCAGAAATGAAAAGACATACGAACGAAGCATAGGGTTTCGATTAAAGGTACAACGATGTCACAATCAGGCGACGGGTTCAAATGCGTTGAGAAAGTGCAGGAGTTTGCTTCAGAAAAGGCTACATTGTACACATGTGTACGAAAGACGTCCCTGATGTCTGCAGGTATCCGTTCCATAGCTTTGGGGCAGAGTTCATGAAAGCTGCGTCACTGGGAACTTCTAATAAACCGTCTGCCGCAGAGCATCGCAGCTTTCTTGATGGCGTGTAGGTTACTGAAGCATGAGACCAGTGGTTCCCAAACGTTTTCAGGCGGGTCCCCCTTGGGTAATTGGAAATATTTTCGGGGCCCCCCCCCCAACCCGGCTCCCATCTATATTGGTAGGATTAATTGTATATCAATCAATCAATCAATCAATCAATGTTTATTTTTTTGCCCAATATCACAATGTTACTTTTGTCTCAGTGGACTTCACAGTTTGTACAGAATATCAGTATGACAATACGACACCCTCTGTCCTTAGACCCTCTGTCCTTAGACCCTCTGTCCTCAGACCCTCTGTCCTCAGACCCTCTGTCCTCAGAACCCATGTCCTCAGAACCCATGTCCTCAGACCCTCTGTCCTTAGACCCTCTGTCCTCAGACCCCATGTCCTTAGACCCTCTGTCCTTAGACCCTCTGTCCTCAGACCCCATGTCCTTAGACCCTCTGTCCTTAGACCCTCTGTCCTCAGACCATCTGTCCTTAGATCCTCTGTCCTCAGACCCTCTGTCCTTAGACCCTCTGTCCTTAGACCCTCTGTCCTCAGACCCTCTGTCCTCAGACCCTCTATCCTTAGACCCTCTGTCCTCAGACCCTCTGTCCTCAGACCCTCTGTCCTTAGACCCTCTGTCCTTAGACCCTCTGTCCTCAGACCCCATGTCCTCAGACCCTCTGTCCTTAGACCCTCTGTCCTTAGACCCTCTGTCCTCAGACCCCATGTCCTTAGACCCTCTGTCCTCAGACCCTCACATCGTACAAGGAAACACTTCCAGAGAAAACCCAGTTTAAAAGGAACATGGAGAAACCTCTGGGAGAGCAACAGAGGAGGGATCCCTCTCCCAGGACGGACAGACGTGCAATAGATGCCGTGTGGAAATCGAAGAGATAATACATTTGCAACATAGTAGTATATTGTTGTAAAAACATTACATTTTCTCTGCTAATAATGAGAAGATCCAACTATAATTGTATATTTTATTATGGATTACACATGAACAAAAGTGCTTGTAATAGATGCTGTGAATTAATTTGGCCTAATTAAAACTAGCAGGCCTTCTTCCCCGAGTAGATTTTTAAATTCAAATTTTCTTTAAGGAAAATATATTAATTACTTTTTCTACTGCAGGTTGCAAACGATCACATCAGGTTACCATTCCTATTCCACAGCTTATCAATGACTTGTGTGCGCTTGCTTTCCCTCGCAGATCTTCTCAAAGCGGGGCTGCTGTTTTGAGACTGCCCCTCTCAGCTTTGATCTGTATTTGGTTTTGATGGCAGCAACAGCAGAAAAGCCTCTCACACAAGTAGGATGTTGCGTAAGGCAGCATTATGCCCACAGCCCTCTGACCAATGAGATATTTTCGAGCAGTGTTTGTTTACAATTGAATAATAATAATACATTTGATTTATATAGCACAGTTTAAAAGCATCTCATCTCTCAAGGTGCTAAAAGGAGAAATAATAAAATCTTCCCGCGACCCCCCTGCAGTACCTCCGCGACCCGCCAGGGGGTCGCGCCCCACAGTTTGAAAACCACTGCATTCGACCATTTTGAATCGGCCCTCAGCGAATTCTGAAAGTATAATGAAATACGCTTGTCTTGTACTTCTTAAATATATATGTAAACATATATTACACAGTAGTATGCATGTGTTAAGAAGCCCACTTTGTGAATGAATTCAGTCAATTACATTTCCTAACAAATCTAACTTGATAAGAAAAAAGCCCAATGACTTATTTGTATAACAAGCGTGAAATATACCCTTCATATTTCCCCTTCCTGTAATCAATCTGAAGCTTCTGTTTTAAGGAATGAGCTGCCAACAAAATAAATGAAACCTGTTGGGGGAAATAATTGTCCTCGACTCCGAGATATGACGTGCAGGACCAACCCTGACGTCTGCTATCTCCTTTAAGGAGGGAGGCTGCTTCAGCCATGATGTTGTTGTTCCCGTTCTGTGACCGGGCAACCCGAGGTCACAGATGGTCTGGTGCTGTGGGTGCACCGGGACACTTCCTTCTCGGAGTCCAAGGTGTGAAATATTTGAGGCCACAGGTGTCAAGTAACTCCGTGTTCCCAGCTGTTTAGGCTATCTTCTCAAACATGTTGATTACTCTCTGCGAAACCAGTTAACGAGAGAGAGGCGCTTCAGAATTGAACTCTCCCGTGCGGTCAGACCGTGGCTGCTGTGGCTTGTGATGTGAATGCTCCAGATAAACCTCCAGTGTTAGACATCGCAGCATCTCCCTTCAGAACCCTCTGGAGAGCTGGTTTGTTTCTTAAAGCATATTCAAGTAATCAGCAGAATTGATTTGACTTTCAACTGAACTTATGAGGCGATAAACCTCTCCTCTAGTGAGCGGCCCGGCCCTTCGTATATTCTCCTGTATGTGGCCCTCGGGGAAAAGAGTTCGGACCCCCCTGCGTTAGACCTTCTGAACCGCCTGGCGCCGTGCCGACGGCACTCGCAGCAGAATGCGGTTGCACGTGTTGTTAAAGGTGGTGTGCTCTGCAGGTACACCTTGGCGGAGGGATCTGGGTGGAGGAGGAGAAGTGGCACCAGCTGCAGCGCACCCAGGGAGACTCCAAGTTCACGAAGAACCTGGCAGTCATGATCTGGGGAACGGAGACGCTGAAGAACCGCAGCGTCACGGGAGTGGCCACGAAGAAGAAGAAAGACGCGCTGCCCAAACCCCCGCTGTCCCCGAGCAAACTGAAGATCGTCAGAGGTAAGAGACCGGCTTTAGAGATGGCAGAAGTACACACATCCTTTACTCGGGTAGAAGTACACACATCCTTTACTCAGGTAGAAGTACACACATCCTTTACTCAGGCAGAAGTACACACATCCTTTACTCAAATAGAAGTACACACATCCTTTACTCAGGTAGAAGTACACCCATCCTTTACTCAGGTAGAAGTACACACATCCTTTACTCAGGTAGAAGTACACACATCCTTTACTCAGGTAGAAGTACACACATCCTTTACTCAAATAGAAGTACACGCATCCTTTACTCAGGTAGAAGTACACCCATCCTTTACTCAGGTAGAAGTACACACATCCTTTACTCAGGTAGAAGTACACACATCCTTTACTCAGGTAGAAGTACACCCATCCTTTACTCAGGTAGAAGTACACCCATCCTTTACTCAGGTAGAAGTACACACATCCTTTACTCAGGTAGAAGTACACACATCCTTTACTCAGGTAGAAGTACACGCATCCTTTACTCAGGTAGAAGTACACGCATCTTTTACTCCGGTAGAAGTACACACATCCTTTACTCAGGTAGAAGTACACCCATCCTTTACTCAGGTAGAAGTACACACATCCTTTACTCAGGTAGAAGTACACCCATCCTTTACTCAGGTAGAAGTACACCCATCCTTTACTCAAGTAGAAGTACACACATCCTTTACTCAGGTAGAAGTACACGCATCCTTTACTCAGGTAGAAGTACACCCATCCTTTACTCAGGTAGAAGTACACACATCCTTTACTCAAGTAGAAGTACAGACATCCTTTACTCAAGTAGAAGTACACACATCCTTTATTCAGGTAGAAGTACACACATCCTTTACTCAAGTAGAAGTACACACATCCTTTACTCGGGTAGAAGTACACACATACTTTACTCAGGTAGAAGTACACACATCCTTTACTCAGGTAGAAGTACACACATCCTTTACTCAGGTAGAAGTACACACATCCTTTACTTGAGTAGAAGTACACACATCCTTTACTCAAGTAGAAGTACACACATCCTTTACTCGGGTAGAAGTACACACATACTTTACTCAGGTAGAAGTACACACATCCTTTACTCAGGTAGAAGTACACACATCCTTTACTCAGATAGATGTACACACATCCTTTACTCGAGTAGAAGTACACACATCCTTTACTCAGGTAGAAGTACACACATCCTTTACTCAGGTAGAAGTACACACATCCTTTACTCAGATAGATGTACACACATCCTTTACTCGAGTAGAAGTACACACATCCTTTACTCAGGTAGAAGTACACACATCCTTTACTCAGGTAGAAGTACACACATCCTTTACTCAAGTACAAGTACACACATCCTTTACTCAGGTAGAAGTTCACACATCCTTTACTCAGGTAGAAGTACATACATCCTTTACTCGAGTAGAAGTACACACATCCTTTACTCGAGTAGAAGTACACACATCCTTTACTCGGGTAGAAGTACACACATCCTTTACTCAGGTAGAAGTACACACATCCTTTACTCAGGTAGAAGTACACACATCCTTTACTCAGGTAGAAGTACACACATCCTTTACTCAGGTAGAAGTACACACATCCTTTACTCAGGTAGAAGTACACACTTCGTGTTCAAATCAATAGGCACGCAGTGACTCTAAAGAATAACTGTCGAGTCCTTCAGGGTTTTGGCCTGACTTGAGAGGCTGGAGGGCAACAGAGGACGCTTGGACAACTCGAATGTTGTTCTTTTTGTCTTTATTTATTTAAGACAGCTCCAAGAATTCATCAGGTTGAAAACCTTCAAAACACAAAGTACAAACAAATGTTGCACACATAACCACAGTAAACACCGGAGAAACATTCCAACGGTGTCTCCGGAGCCTCACACACTCTGTCGCCTGGTTCTCCCTCCGAGTAGCTCTGCTACCCACAATTCAGTTCGGTGAAAAGCGAGGCAACGTGAATGGGCAGCCGCGTTGGAAACCGTTGTCGAAGCTGTCGAAGCTGTAGTGTGGACGGCCCGTTAGCCCACAGGCTGCTCCAGTGCTGTCCCCCCTCCACCATTCCAGGAACTCACGGTTAGTTGCAGCTGTGACCTTTGCTTCGGCCATATCTTCCTTCTGCAGCTGTGCTGGTTTGTCCTTTGGAAGCTTTGTCTCCTCGTACCTGACTGCAGCTGTCCTCGTGGAGCGAGCAAAGTGTGTGTTGGACCTGTGTGCCATCACCTCCATCTCCTCACACAGTTCTGGGTGTGCCCCGCCTACTGTTTTTCCCACAAACCAAGGTCTCCACCCACCTTCACTCTCTGTGGAGCAAGTCTTCCTTCCCTGTGGCTTACGAGGAGCTCAACTTCTTCTGGCCTCTCTAATTCTTCGGGCTTGACCTCTGGGAAGAACTTCTGCAGTTCTTCAGGACTGATGACTTTATGCGCTTTGGTGATCTCCTCTAGGCCATAGCAGACAAGTCCATACCTTCTCTGTCCCTTTAGGAGTCTTCTTCTGGCCTCTTTAATTCTTCGGGCTTGACCTCTGGGAAGAACCTCTGCAGTTTCTCCGCTGCGATCCAGCGTGCGGTCACACATTCAACATGCCTCATCTCAAGTCTCTTCTTGGTTGCCTTGAGGTCCTTGACTCTGCCAGCTAGATCTGATTTCTCCATCATGGGTATCCAGCACTCCCAAGCTGCCATCACTCTGGTGGCCTCCTTCACCCGCCTCTCAGGAGCACCCCGTAGCCTTCCAGGTTGGTTCCTTCCACCGGCACTTTCCCAGCTTGTTCACTGGCTTCTTCTGCTTCCTCAATTGCAGTGACGAGCGCATATCGGCCATATCTGGACCACAGGTCATCTCCAATAAGGCCTCTCACCTCTTCCAGTCTGGCTTCAGCCTCCTCTGCAGTCCTTCCACCGTCGGCCTCTTCCCGCTTTGCAAGAGCTTCTTCTTCCTTTCCTTCGGCCTTTTGAGCGTCTGCCTGCAACCCAGCCATGCAGTCCTCATTTGCTTCAAGACCCTTTCTTAATCCCTCTTTCAGCTTGGTGAATTCCTCCCTTTCTGCTTCGACCATCCTACCTGCTTCTCCGTTGAGGTCGTTGGCCTGCCTGGTGAAGTTGCTTCTTGCACTTGTTCTTGCCTTCTTGAGCTCTCTAACCGTCTTCCCCAGGATTTCTTCCGCCATTTTGAGCTAATGGAAATCCACAGCTTCCCTTCTCTGCGTCAACAGCTTTCTCTGGACGTCTGAAGCCTTTTATCCTCTGGCCCAGGCTGCTCCGCGTGGTTTTCAACTGTCGAGTCCTTCAGGGTTTTGGCCTGTATCAGTGATTTAGCCTGACTTGAGAGGCTGGAGGGCAACAGAGGACGCTTGGACAACTCCAATGTTGTTCTTTTTGTCTTTATTTATTTAAGACAGCTCCAAGAATTCATCAGGTTGAAAACCTTCAAAACACACAGTACAAGCGGCATTCATATTTTTTTCAATACAGCTCACTTAGAAAAGGTAGCCTTGGTCCAAAATAAAACGAATACCCTCTCTTGGTATTGAACAATACTTATAATAATAATACTCTAAACGAAAACACATAATTATTTCTCAGTCCGTTTTTCACAGATATTATTTCATATTGACTTTCGTCTCGACAATAATGATCACGCCACCAACACACATTCAAACTAAAGGAACCAGCTGTTTGGAAAATGAGAGAAGTAGAAAGTACAGGTATTTGGGTTCAACATGTGAGAAGTAGAAAGTACAGGTATTTGAGTTCAACATGTAAGAAGTAGAAAGTACAGGTATTTGAGTTCAACATGTAAGAAGTAGAAAGTACAGGTATTTGAGTTCAACATGTAAGAAGTAGAAAGTACAGGTATTTGAGTTCAACATGAGAGAAGTAGAAAGTACAGGTATTTGAGTTCAACATGTGAGAAGTATAAAGTACAGGTATTTGAGTTCAACATGTAAGAAGTAAAAAGTACAGGTATTTGTGTTCAACATGTGAGAAGTAGAAAGTACAGGTATTTGAGTTCAACATGAGAGAAGTAGAAAGTACAGGTATTTGAGTTCAACATGTAAGAAGTAAAAGTACAGGTATTTGTGTTCAACATGTGAGAAATAGAAAGTACAGGTATTTGAGTTCAACATGAGAGAAGTAGAAAGTACAGGTATTTGAGTTCAACATGAGAGAAGTAGAAAGTACAGGTATTTGAGTTCAACATGTAAGAAGTAGAAAGTACAGGTATTTGAGTTCAACATGTAAGAAGTAGAAAGTACAGGTATTTGAGTTCAACATGTGAGAAGTAGAAAGTACAGGTATTTGAGTTCAACATGTAAGAAGTAGAAAGTACAGGTATTTGTGTTCAACATGTGAGAAAGTAGAAAGTACAGGTATTTGAGTTCAACATGTAAGAAGTAGAAAGTACAGGTATTTGAGTTCAACATGTGAGAAGTAGAAAGTACAGGTATTTGAGTTCAACATGTAAGAAGTAAAAAGTACAGGTATTTGTGTTCAACATGTGAGAAGTAGAAAGTACAGGTATTTGAGTTCAACATGTGAGAAGTAGAAAGTACAGGTATTTGAGTTCAACATGTAAGAAGTAGAAAGTACAGGTATTTGAGTTCAACATGTGAGAAGTAGAAAGTACAGGTATTTGGGTTCAACATGTATGAAGTAGAAAGTACAGGTATTTGAGTTCAACATGAGAGAAGTAGAAAGTACAGGTATTTGTGTTCAACGTGTAAGAAGTAGAAAGTACAGGTATTTGAGTTCAACATGAGAGAAGTAGAAAGTACAGGTATTTGAGTTCAACATGTAAGAAGTAGAAAGTACAGGTATTTGAGTTCAACATGTGAGAAGTAGAAAGTACAGGTATTTGAGTTCAACATGTGAGAAGTAGAAAGTACAGGTATTTGAGTTCAACATGTGAGAAGTAGAAAGTACAGGTATTTGAGTTCAACATGTAAGAAGTATAAAGTACAGGTATTTGAGTTCAACATGTAAGAAGTAGAAAGTAAAGGTATTTGAGTTCAACATGAGAGAAGTAGAAAGTACAGGTATTTGAGTTCAACATGTGAGAAGTAGAAAGTACAGGTATTTGTGTTCAACATGTGAGAAGTAGAAAGTACAGGTATTTGAGTTCAACATGTGAGAAGTAGAAAGTACAGGTATTTGAGTTCAACATGTAAGAAGTAGAAGGTACAGGTATTTGGGTTCAAAATATAAGAAGTCAAAGTAAAAAGTGGTCAGAAAAATAAGTAGTGAAGTACTGATACCAGAAACATGTGCTTAAGTACAGCAACAGTACTTGTACTCTTCTACTTCCCACCTCCGCCCGGCTTTACACTAAAACAGGAGATAATCTCGGCTCTGAGGAATTCTTAGTAAACTGAGACAAGGCGGAAAACTTCAGGAACAGAAACACGATTCCCTTTTTTCAGACAGCCTTTAAGTCATGGAGTTATATTTGTTAGATACTAGTACGGATGCACAATTTGGGAACAATAACTAATTGTGATTATTTTGAAGATATGCTTTGTGATATTATATTTAACAATTGAATTATCATCGAAAAATATATTAAAATGTTCGTTTATTAAATCAGTTTTTTTTTAGGGGGATATTTGCTGAATAAGGATTTCTTATTGAGTTTATAGGATACTGAATAAGCACGATATTAAATATACAATTATATTTGAATCTGTTTTAAAACCAAATGTAGCTTTAACTGAGATTTGGATTTTACACGATATCACAATTTGTTTGTAATTTTTCGCTTTTAATCTGTAATTAATTTGTGTTTTTTATATTTTGTTTTTTAAATAAAGTTTTTTTGAATTTTACTAAAATGCATTATTATTAATTTTAATAATAATTTTTGATTCATTGAAATCAGACAGAAAGAATGTTATCCTTTATTTTGGAGTCACAAAGTATGTATATTATATTCTAACTGCACAGAAATACAACAACAACCCATAAAAGATGTTTAACTCTCTCTGGCTCCTCCCACAGAGTGTCTCTACGACCGAGTGTCTCAAGAGACCGCCGACAGCGCGGAGATCACGCAACGACTGTCCAAAGTGAACAAATACATTTGTGAAAAGATCATGGACATCAACAAGTCCATCAAGAACGAGGAGCGGCGGGAGTCCAAGCTGCTCATCAGACAGACTGTGAAGGTGGAGAGCTTCACCTACGACGGGATGTAGGGCGATGTTTGTCCCCCTTTCCGAAGTTATTTTTATTTCACACGTTGGATTAGTCGTTGTTAAGAGAACCCCCTTCAAAGCGCCCAGGCTTCAGACAGCTTTACCCCGAGAGGCGTGTTGGAGTGTTTTATAAGCGGTGGGACTGGTACCGAGACGCGGTTCACTATCGGGTGCACGCGTGTCAAACGGAGAGATTAGACGTAACCGTTAAATTGATTTATTGTTCTGTGTCAGAACATAGCTTTGAGTGCTTTAAACTTTTAAAAAGTAAGAGGTTTATTCCCCTGGATATAGTATATGTGATGCTGTGAAGATGATGCGTTAGATGATGTGTTGGTGACTACTGACGGGATGCTGTTGGTACTTCCTGCACGCAAAGGGCCATCAGGGTCTCTAATGCACGTCTTAACTGAAAACAGCCATATTGTATTTTGCAACGGAGATTCTGTTGCTAAGAGATTAATCATAAGTGTGTGCGCCCCTCCGCCGCAGGTCCGTTTATTAAAGAGACGACTTGCCGAGATTAGATGGATAGCATCGGTCTATATTAGTTTTTTTTACGTTTTAGGGTTTTGCAATCAATGAGGAAGGTTTGGGCGGGATGTTGTCGAGACGCTTTGAGACGATGTGACTGTTTAACGAGTTGTCGCGGTACAGGCACGCTGATGCCTAGAAAAGGCCTTAAATGGATTTGGCAATCACCGGGGGCCGCTATGCCTCCGGGTTTTTTAGTAAGCTGTGATTGTAAATGTATAGCTGAAGCGACGGAGCTTCGCCTGCACTTTGCTGTGAGAATGTGAGAGGTGGCTGGCTACGAGGTACTACTTACTGGGCGATTCACACCGTCAGTTACGCGCCGCCTCCCCTCTTTAGTTGAAGGTCACCCGTTATGCAAAATCCACTTCATCAACATGTGTCCCCTCTGTGTAAAGACACTCTGAACGTAAGTAAGTAAAACTTTATTTACATCAACACGGATGTACAAAGTGCTTTACAGTACAGTACACAGGACACAAATCACAATACAACGATAACATGTAGAATTAAAGGCATAAAACGGCAGCAGGTAAGACGTAGGATAAAACATACGACAAAACATCAATAAGCAAAAAAGAAGACGGCCACTAACTCACCTCCTCCTCCGACGCCCCAAAGGCCTGTCGGAAGAGGTGGGTCTTTAACCGCCCCTTAAAAATCTCTATTGAGGCCGAGGTTTATATTATGTGGGCGAGT
The DNA here is from genome assembly GCA_036324585.1 of Champsocephalus esox. Taxonomy (NCBI): domain Eukaryota; kingdom Metazoa; phylum Chordata; class Actinopteri; order Perciformes; family Channichthyidae; genus Champsocephalus; species Champsocephalus esox. The sequence continues at coordinate 43,453,603 of CM070484.1, forward strand.
TTGTTCCAAAGCCTTGGGGCCACCGCCTCAAAGGCACGGGCCCCCTTAGTCTTTAGCCTGGTTCGGGGCACCCTTAGGAGGCCTTGCTCGGAGACGTTTCAGGATTCTCTCGATTTTTGGCTTGTGTAACCGTTAGCCAATCAGTAACCAAGGTAACCCCTTATCACCTGAATCTCCTCTAGAGCTCCATTGAGTTCTTTGTAACCAAATCTCAGAGGGGCGTGGGGAGGGGCTCCAGAGAATCAGCCCTTGGTGTTTCAGCCAATCAGAGACAGGCTTTGGATATATCCGGGACCTGTGATACGTTGATGAGAAGCAGTATGACAGGGGACCTTTAACGGAGGGGGCTCGGCTCACAGTGACGTGGACGCGGTGTTAGCTGAGGGTAAAGCTGTCTGAAGGACTATCTGAAGGCTCCCCATAATAACCCGTCTCTCTTTTTATAGCCACGCCACCGGGGAACAAAGTTAAGGTGGCTCCAGTGACAGTTTCCGTCAGAACTTTGAAACTGTCCTCGTGTTTTCTCCTTTCCTCTCTCCACTTGTTTTTCTTGTTTGGATCCGAAGTGGTTTGCGTGGCGGTCCGCGGGCTGGAACTAAACGCTGCAGATTGAAATCTCGACTGTAGCTAACTGTGAATCTGCTGCAGCGCTGCCCGTCAAGCCTTCTCCTCCTCTACTCCACACTCTCCTTCCGTTTATTTCCATCTATCATGTTTTTTCAAGATCAGCCTTTTTGTTAAGCGACCTTTTTGTTCTGGACGTATTTCAGTGTACATATTCTATTTTTTAAACATGGATATTTCAGTTTCTAATCATCTTACATATTGCAGTTGTTAAGGTTCTGGTCATGTGTTGGTTTCTCTGATGTTGTTATTCCATGTTACCTGATGTTTATTTTTTATATATATTTTTCCATATGAATTGTTGGCTTTAAGCTTGATGTTGTATCCAAAGGTCGATCGGTAGGAATCTACGAACACGTGAAAAATATATATCTTAGCCAAAGTTATCTCTGTGGCACAAGAGAGACGAAGCGTCCCTTAAACAGAGTCCAATACGTACGTATCCTCATGGATGATCTGCCACAGACGGATGAGAGCTGATGTGGTTCAACCATCGTACTCAATTGAGATTCAGTAGTTAGATCTTACATTGAATGCACTTTAAACTTTTGGGCAATTTCTTAAATCTTAAATCTTAAAGAAATGTACTTTCCTTTTTCTAAATATCTCTATAGATAAAGCCCAACAACCATTGTATTATCATAAAGCACCTTAAAGCATTTTGTTTTCATGGCAAGATGGGATTCAGATATAACCCCGATATACCGATGCTTCAAAACAAAAGCAATTATACGACTTCTTCTCAATATTTAGTTACTTAGTCGGGGTGTTAAGAAAACTAGATTTCTACAAGTGTTGAAACTGGATTTTTTAAAACCCCATCACAGCCTCGTGAACAAAAAATCAAAGTCAAGGATATTAACCTCTGAAATGTGCAAGCTGACTGGAATGTGTGCTTTAACTTAACGTGTGAAGATGCTGGTGTCGCATCGATATGACTTGTACAGAGATAATTGTGTATTTTTTACAAATGAGTGGTGATTGTAAGCCAAAGTATTGAATGCTGAGATCAAGCTAAAGAAGGGGGGGAGGGGTGCTGACGGAGAAATCGGCGACGGTTTGCACGAAAGATGGCCCATGCCAAGGCGACAGAGCCTCGTGAATCTTAAGACACCAAATTGGTGACGTTATCTTTTTTTTGTTCCCTTAAAAACAACCCTTTCTTTTTGTGTCTCCTGTACAAAGCAACATGTGAGGTGTGTGTGCGCTTGCGTGTATTTGAAATACATGCGGTTTAAAAGAAAATATTTCTGCTGTGCGAAGCAACCACGCTGAACTCTGACACGTTGTGTTTGTGTTTCGTTGTTGTTTGATGCCAAAAGGGGGCGTGGCTTAAACATAAGGCTTTAAGATGGCGCGTTAATAGAGCTTCTGAAATGCTAACTTCTGTTCAAAGGCTGGTTTCCTGGAGCGCGATTAAGCCCTAATCCTTTAACTGAAACCGTCTTTCGTGGATGAAAGCCGTATTGGACGTACTGTGTGTTTTAACCCAGATTTGGCTTAATCTGTGATGGCAAGGCCAATCTAGCACTTGCAGACGGGCAGTTTGGGTCGTAGCGGCGTATTTAGTAACGTGCACCAGTACACGACCGGGCACAGAGTTGAATTGATGATTTCGGCTCGGAGACAAGACACACATCACCTTCCAGTACTCTCACTGTCACACTCGAGTAGCGGTAGGGTGGGAGACGTAACCTCTCCGTGATCCTCTCCCCGTGCCACCTCTCCTTCCTTACTCATCTACACGGACTGGATTTTAAATCGAGATAATCGTGAAATCCCGTCCTCATCTCTTGGCTTATGTTGCGAACGCTTGTCAGAGCTTCAGAAGCTTTATGTCGCTTTCTAAATCGAGCGAATAAACTTCACTGTGTGAGACGAGATAAACGGTGTGAATTACACACAACACATTACCGTCTGAGCCTCGGATACAACGTCAGACTTCCCTTAACGGAGTACACACATTGTCAGGCCTATATTTTTCTTAAGGTATCAATAACTTTGTATACAACCCACAAACCGGTTCTACTTCATCTAACTTCACCGTCCTACCTCATTGTTACTCTGGTGTTCGTTTGTCCGTGACTGTAAAACTTTGTGTGTGTATTAAAAAAATAAAATAGGAATAGCTATACCTCTCAACATGTACAGCATATAAAACACCTCAGTACACAATATCATTCGTAGGAGAAATCAGTTTTACTACCTGCTTTAAGATGCTGCTGAAGGGTGTCTGCGTGACGGGTCGTCTCCGAATATATATCGTTGCTATGTCGTGCAGTTGATCGGTGGTTGTGTTCTGTCTGTATCGCATTCTGAGATTTGTACTGGTTGACGGTGCTACCAGCAAACGGTTCTGATCTGTCCGTCGGACCTCAAACGGTGCTGTTTTTATCCTCATACGGCTATGTTTTATTCAGGTGGGTCAACCGCTACTACCGCCCTCAGCTAATCAAATTCAAAGCCAAAATATTTCGCTAAATGATAACCCTCGCTTTTACTGTATCGACTATATGCTATCCATCCAAATATTGTAGATAGTGAGTATATCCTCAGCGGAGAGTTTGAGACGGACTTGCTGGTTTCCAATGGATGCATCTGCTTCTTGCACCCACCAATACTACGTTGTTGTATTTTCAGAAATATACATTTGTACTGGTTAGTTCAGGTTTCACTACGTTAGAACATGTGATTATTAGATTACCGACCGATACATTTGAAAGGATACCACTGTTCACTGGTTGTTCGCCAGGTTGTCATTAAAGGAAATCTCAGTTGCAGTAGAAGAAGTCCTCAGAAAAACCTCGATCTGTTTGAGTCAATGTGAAGTTTTTACAGAAACTGGATTCCATTGGTCGTTCGACGAGGGTTAGAAAACAGAAATAATGCGCAAACGGCAGCCCCGTCTTGTTAAATATGTGTTGAAACATCGATGAGTCTTCATGGAACAAGAGTTTTGGGGAGTTTCATCAGCTTTCATCGAGTATTATTGGTTATTTTGAGTAAACGACTGTATCTTTTCGACTCTGTCTGATGTACACTCAACCATAGTGTTGCCATTAGTCCATGGTTGGCTTACTAAATAAAAATAAAATGCATTATATCGTATGTTACCCCGTGCGGCGACACCAATGGAATCCTTTCTGCGCCAAAGTGTTGGGGTTGCTCTCCCTGTCCGTCTGTATATATGTGTTTTTCTTTCATCTTCTTTTGTTCGACCATGTCTGCGAACATGTGATGTGCGGGGCAACTCCTCTCTACTGTGAGCTCGTGTGTGTTCAAAATACAAACCCCGTTGGTTTTCATGGAAGCACTTAAGCCATTCGTTGGACTGTTTCGCAAAAGGTTCAATTCTCAGCTTTGATCCGGGGAATTCGACCCAGAGAGTTTCGTGAATTCCTATGCAGGTGTTGAGTTCGTAAATCTCCTGGCACCTCAACTGGAGAGCGCGCACACCTCTGAAAGTGTCTGGGATTGAATCAAATGGGACAATGGCGACATGACAAATCTAAACTGAACTATTACTCACATGTTCACACTCGTGGAGTTGAATGAAGCTGAGCTTTACAGGGCTGCTTGGGGTTAAACCTGTCTGTAGTGGAACTGCATTAGTAGGGAAATACAGGGTTACTTCTGTATGGAGTGTGTCCGGTTGGTTTGATAATGTGAAAAGAATTTCCAGAACTCTCCCTCCCAGAGGCGAACCCTGCATCTACAGGAGACGGCAGAGATGTACGCGTCTTTGCTAAACCGGCCACACCTCTGCTATGCGAGCAACTCTGACGCTTCGCATCCCGTTCTGTGTTTTTCTCTCGCTGCATTCAGGAACACCTGTTTCATGTAAAACAGAAATAAATCCAGACTTTTATTCTATCCGCACAAACCTCTTGTCTTTTTTGTCTTTCCTGTCTCGTGTTATTTTCCTCGAGGGAGACTCGTGTTGGAAACTCAAGGATTAAAAGCGAACACGATATTCATGTTTGTTGGTTCGTTTCCTTTTACGAGAGTTCAGGGCCAGGATGGCTCTGGGGAAGAAACTGTCTTTGAGTCGGTTTGCCTTTTATACATCTGTAGCGTAATACTGTATGTAACACTGTTTTGATGCCTCTTCCTCCTCCATACCATATGTGTGCTGTGTTGTTGTTGCTGTGTGTCAAAAAGTCTAAAAAGTTGAACTTTGTGGACCGACTGGACTAAATAATATCCATTTCACAGACTTTTCTTTTACATATATGTTTTAAAAGTGGGTATTTTATGAACTGAAACCACTGAAAGGATAACGTCACCATGTGATAGTGGCCTGTCAATCCCATCCCACCCTAAACATATGCTGCTTTTCGACTCTACATAGCATCGTACATCACAAAGTTGTAATTTTCTCATAGACTTCTATAGAATCTGATTTAAGTTGCAGTCAGAGAAGTCGTCCCCTGCTCAATATAAAACAGATTCAAGGCACTTCGTTTCAATTTCAGACCCAACATTTAGGGCTTGGTCTGTGCAGTAATCGTGAAGCTACTGCCATTAGCAGGTAGTTGTAGCTTAACGTGAAGAAAATGGAGGGAAATGGCCCGAAATTGACACCCGATGGACACACGATAAAGGAAATAGTGTCGTCACGATACCAATATTTTGGTTTCGATAACAAGTCAGGAACTGCGATTCTTTTTCGATACTTTTCTTAAAAAAAGGGAAACAGTCCTAAATGTAATTATTGTGCTTTATTTCACACCAGAACCAGAACACAAACCTTTGAACAATGAGAACAATAAATAAAATAAATGACAAGAATTCGTATTAAATAAAAATAAGCATCATCTCAAACTACTTTTTTGTCAAAATAGATTTGCATATTAAACAACAGAAATGACATTCAACACAATGAGGTCTCCGACAAAAAATAACCTCACTGTCAGAGATATCGCTACAACACTTCCAAACTCCCACTCGCAGCCATGCTTCTCGTTTTCTCACATGCTCTGGCAGCTAGCGCGTGGCCGAGAGAGGGGAGGGGCTTACGGCCCCTACACACGGCGGCGTGCGTTGCCGCTTCAACGCTTCTGCCGGTGGAGTTTCTCAGGCTCCGGCAGCAACTTCGTGAGCGGCTACTTCGTAAGGCACTCGTGAGGCCATCTTGTCATCTTCGTGTTATCATCGGTGCATTCGCCCTCACTCTGATCGGGGCGAATGCACCGATGGCACCGATGATAACAAGATGCCCTCGCGATGGCCTTACGAAGGGCAACATGGACACACGAATTCAACATGAAAATGAACCTTCGCAAGGTCTTTCGTAAATTTGTTGGCATGCCAAAGATTTTCCACCGCTCACGAAGTTGCTGCCGGAGCCTGAGAAACTCCACCGGCGGTCATACGATGGCTTAGATGCCCTCACGAACGGCCCGATGTCGCTACGATCACAGCCGGATTTGAACATTTCCTTTATCGTGTGTCCATCGGGTTGTTTTATTAAACACAATCATGTTGACATATTATGTAAATCAGTGGTTCTCAACTGGTGGGTCGCGGACCCGTTTCGAGTGGGTCGCAGATGTGTGAGGGAAGAAAAAATATATATAATTATTTATTTATTTTGTGGAAAAAACTTTTATTTTGAAGGCCCGATTTTCTACCGCTGTGCATGCAGTCGGCGTTGGGCTGGAAGTCACGGAGACCATAAACGGTTTTGAAAACTTCTGTAACATCTTTGCTGATATTTTGTCGAGTCTTCTGGCCAATCAGAATCAAGATTGTTGCCGGAAGTCCCCACGGAGAATAACTTATACATCCATGTGTAGAACTTCAGATCAAAATGAACACATAATGAAATATGTCCCCCGGTTTGATGACTGACAGCTCACAGAACAATGGGGGCTATCTCCCCTTACCCACAATTTAAAGTAAGTCACACAGTAAGTCTCCTCTTTGCTCTTCTCTCTGTGAGGAGCAGAAGGTTCAGCTTCAGAACAAAGTGAAAAACAAACAATGGCATAAAATATTATTAATATGTTGGGTAGTAATAGATGTATTTATTTTTTTCTCAGAGTGTACCAGAATGCGTAGTTTATATGTTAGTATTTCAAAAAATCCCCTCGGGGAGAATCCCCCCAGACCCCCTGCTGTGGTTGGGCTTTCAGCATGAGTGCCTTTTTATGTTATGCAGTTCAGCTTTGATTCCATCATCTCATTAAACCTTTTTTAAAAGCATTCTTTAGTTCTGTGAAGGGATATCAGGGATATATGCACTGTACTTCACTTTCATTAATAGTGTATGCTGAAAAGCGTATATATTACGGCACGATTTTTTTGTTGAATAGATTTGAGTGATTCAAAATTTCGGGTCGCGATCTATTGACTGAGGAAAAAGTGGGTCCCGAGGCCTGACCAGTTGAGAACCACTGATGTAAATAACCCAATGTGTGTTCTGTGAAACTGAAAAGGATATAATATATTATTTTGAAGGCGAGTTGACAGGAAGTTGTTGTTGCTATGGAAACAACATTACGGAGAAAACTTAATATCTTCTGAAGATATCAGTACAGTGTCATAGTAATTTAACATAATTGTTTTTGTTACTTTCGTTGCAGTTGTACGTCTTAAATGTAATGTAAATGTTGCCTTCGTATGTGGTTCGGGGCCATCTTCGTGCGAAATTCACAATTCCATATTCGGGTGTCAATTTCGGGACAGTGTGACAGGGGCTTTAAGAAATGATTCCCAGTGGTAGTAACTTCCTGAGATATTGTATGGCTGTTTCTCTCTTGTTGGCGTTTTCCAGTCTTTGTGCTAAGCTAGCTAAGCTAACCGGCTACTGACAGTAGCTCAACATCTAATCTAAAAGTCTGAGGTTTCAATCTCCTACTGTGTCATTTTCTCATAGACTTCTATAGAATCTGACTTAAGTTGCAATCAGAGAAGTTGCCCTCTGCTATTCAGGAGAATACAGGCTTGGTCTGTAAGTTCAATATGATGCTACATTCGCCAGCTATTGTAGCTTAACATAAAAAAAAACATAACTCTTCCTACCAATTTCTCTACAGCCTTCTAGTTTGTTGAACCAAACAAAAACTAAAATGTGAAACACATACTTGACACTTGGGGTGGTACGTAACTTATTGAGGTATTGCTGTTTCTCCCTTGTTGGTGTTTTCCAGTCTTTGTGCTAAGCTAGGCTAAGCTAACCCGCTACTGGCACTAGCTCAACATCTAATTGGTTTAAGTATGAGGGTTCATTCTCCTAATCTAACTCTCCGCAAGAAAGCAGAATAAAGTTATCCCCAAAATGTGAAACTTTTGCTTTTTTTTACGAATCAAAAATCAAAACAATTTAGAACGACCCGAAGCAGACGGCAACTGTCAACTTGACAAATCAGTGTGACCGCACCCCATAGACAAATTTCCTCAAGTTACAAGTGAGCACCACCTCAATTTGTAGATTTTTAAATCACCCGAATCGGGGTTGAATCTGGTCAGTAGTTTGGAGCCGGAAAAAATACCTCAAGCCTTTAAAGTGTTATTCCTTACAGTGAAAAACCACTGAACTAATGTCAAATGGATGTCCGTGTGCTGAATGGGTTTCAGAAAACCTTAATGACCCCAATAGGCTAATGCAAATCCCTCAGCACACCATTACCTGGCAACTTTGAATTTAATTGCACGGACTAAAATTAGACGTACAATGGTAACAATTTACTTTTTTAAAACAGCTCGGCCAGGAGTCTGACACCGTGAATACAGACGGGCAGGGGCGCCACCAGGGATTTTGGGCCCCATGAAAAGATATCACATTGGGCCCCACCACCAGACCCAGGCCACGCCAACCAAGCACAATGCTAACCACACCCGTTTGGAGGCAGGACCAAACCATTACATGTAAATAGAGGGGGGTGTTCGATGTTTTGGATAATTAACTTTTGGAAGAAAATAAGTTAAATGAATCATAAGTTTAGTGAATACATCATCAATATGACGTTATATTAATGTTAATTATTGATGATTGATGAAAGGTTACTTTGACATGTAAAATGTTAGCTTTTAAATTGTCGTTTTAACACCATATCTGTCACGTTTCCTTCCTCTCTTACTCCCGTCACCATTTCCCTTTTGATCTCTTCGAGTTTGGCGTGTTTCAGAGTGCACGCGTCTGCAGTAAATGTGCGGGATTAAACATCCAGATTGTTCTCAATGTCAGCCACAAGATAACGGGAAGGCAGAGACCAGCAGTTCTCTTTTCTGTCCATTCGGCCACACAGCATGCGGGTGATTGGCACCGCTCTAATCTAACATGTCCCGATCCAACCCATATTGCAAAATCAGCTGCACGAGTGCAAGATAAGACGGAGAAATGGGGTGTTGACACATGAGATTGCTTGTTAGATGGCCTGTTTGGAGGGGCTTGGATCTCAAATAAGCCTCGTCATCGAATGCTGGATTTGCTCGTTGGATTCTGATAGGAAGTAGTCGCTGTGAAGGCCGGTTCCTCCCTCCTTTCCTCACGAGTTCCCCGTTCCTCTCCTCTGTCCCGCACGCTGATGCATTTCCATATTATTGCCTCTGTAAGCAAGAGTGTCATGCGCCCCGGCTTTTCCCGCAGCCCGAGGGGACTTCTCAATGTCATTATCGCTAAAGCCTGCCACATGCCTGTGATGTATTGCTGCCTGGCTTTATTGGCAGCGCGATGATTCAGTGGTGGTGATGATGGATTAGTGCCGGCTGGGTCGAGCCAGACTGGGCTGTCGCATACACACCGCGTCCTCCTCACACACTGCAGCACACAGGGAGACGTATCGTATTTATGTCACACACACCACCCTAATGAATACGGTCATTTTGATGCTTTTATTGAGCTTCTCGGAAGACCTCCTGATTCATCTTGTCCACCTTTTTGCTTTTCATGCACACACGCCGCGCGCTGCACCGCCGCATAATGGAAGCTGTAATGTGTTTGCTTTACGACAGTGTTACTGTTTTGAATGTGGAAATAGAGAAGTGTGTGTTGCCTCCTGGAAGGGGCGTTCAGAGTGGGAGCACCGGGTGCATATGTTACCGCAGAGTAACAAGGTTTGATGTTCTAGGACACACACACACACACTCACACTCACACTCACACTCACACACGCACACGCACAGGGTTTAGAGGAAGGACACGGTTGCATGTTTTACTAGTGAATATGAAACAGTCCATAACACGGCACTGCAGGCCGGACTGAACACCGGCTACCGACTAAAACGATAAACTCGTTGCAGGTTTTTCTCGGTGACCGGGCTCAGGCCTCGCTGCCGGGAATAAATGGACATTAGTCTTCATTTCTCTCTCTCCTGTTCACCTCTCCTGTCCCGAGAGACACAAGAAACACGCTTTATTTCACACACAACACGTGTTGGTTTATCAGTTCAACACGATGGCACTATCACTTTATTTATTCATCTTCTTCCATTCTCTCATTTATCTCATCGTGATGTTATTGCATCTGAGCTATGCTATACTGTCACTCACGTGTTTGTATTTATAGTTCCACTTTTACCAGAGGTGGGAAGTAACTAAGTAGATTTACTTGAGTACTGTACTTAAGTGCAACGTTGAGGTACGTGTCCTTTACTTGAGTATTTCCATTTTATGCTTACTTCACTGATCTGGATGAATGATGTGAAATCTAACCAAGTGTTGAATCAGCCTTTAGTTCCACCTGGAGTGAATCCACCAGCTACCCTGCAGTCTACAAAGTACTTCAGACTAGCTGCACCTTCACCAGCTACCCTGCAGTCTACAAAGTACTTCAGACTAGCTGCACCTTCACCAGCTACCCTGCAGTCTACAAAGTACTTCAGACTAGCTGCACCTCCACCAGCTACCCTGCAGTCTACAAAGTACTTCAGACTAGCTGCACCTCCACCAGCTACCCTGCAGTCTACAAAGTACTTCAGACTAGCTGCACCTCACCAGCTACCCTGCAGTCTACAAAGTACTTCAGACTAGCTGCACCTCCACCAGCTACCCTGCAGTCTACAAAGTACTTCAGACTAGCTGCACCTCCACCAGCTACCCTGCAGTCTACAAAGTACTTCAGACTAGCTGCACCTCCACCAGCTACCCTGCAGTCTACAAAGTACTTCAGACTAGCTGCACCTTCACCAGCTACCCTGCAGTCTACAAAGTACTTCAGACTAGCTGCACCTCCACCAGCTACCCTGCAGTCTACAAAGTACTTCAGACTAGCTGCACCTCCACCAGCTACCCTGCAGTCTACAAAGTACTTCAGACTAGCTGCACCTCCACCAGCTACCCTGCAGTCTACAAAGTACTTCAGACTAGCTGCACCTCCACCAGCTTTGAGAACACTTTCATGATCAATCATTATAAAACATATCATATATATTATTCTGAAATGGACCAATCTGCACAACGACTACTTTCACTGTCTTTACTATATTTAGATGAGAATACTTTCTACTTTCACTTGAGGAACATTTTGAATGGGACTTTTACTGTGACAGAGTATTCCTACACTCTGGTACTTCTACTTTCACTCAAGAACAAGATCTGAGTACTTCTACTTTTACACAAGTACAAGATCTGAGTACTTCTACTTTTACACAAGTACAAGATCTGAGTACTTCTACTTTTACTCAAGCACAAGATCTGAGTACTTCTACTATCACTCAAGTACAAGATCTGAGTACTTCTACTTGTACTCAAGTACAAGATCTGAGTACTTCTACTTTTACTCAAGTACAAGATCCGAGTACTTCTACTTTCACTCAAGAACAAGATCTGAGTACTTCTACTTTTACACAAGTACAAGATCTGAGTACTTCTACTTTTACACAAGTACAAGATCTGAGTACTTCTACTTTTACTCAAGCACAAGATCTGAGTACTTCTACTATCACTCAAGTACAAGATCTGAGTACTTCTACTTGTACTCAAGTACAAGATCTGAGTACTTCTACTTTTACTCAAGTACAAGATCTGAGTACTTCTACTTTTACTCAAGTACAAGATCTGAGTACTTCTACTTTTACTAAAGTACAAGATCGGAGTACTTCTACTTTAGTTTACTCAAGTACAAGATCTGAGTACTTCTACTTTTACTCAAGTACAAGAGCTGAGTACTTCTACTTTTACTCAAGTACAAGAGCTGAGTACTTCTACTTTACTCAAGTACATGATCTGAGTACTTCTACTTTTACTCAAGTACAAGATCTGAGTACTTCTACTTTTACTCAAGTACAATATCTGAGTACTTCTACTTTTACTCAAATACAAGAGCTGAGTACTTCTACTTTTACTCAAGCACAAGATCTCAGTACTTCAACCTATTTGAAGTACAAGAGCTGAGTACTTCTACTTTTACTCAAGTACAAGATCTGAGTACTTCTACTTTTACTCAAGTACAAGAGCTGAGTACTTCTACTTTTACTCAAGTACAAGAGCTGAGTACTTCTACTTTAACTCAAGTACATGATCTGAGTACTTCTACTTTTACTCAAGTACAAGATCTGAGTACTTCTACTTTTACTCAAGTACAATATCTGAGTACTTCTACTTTTACTCAAAGTACAAGAGCTGAGTACTTCTACTTTTACTCAAGCACAAGATCTGAGTACTTCAACTATTTGAAGTACAAGAGCTGAGTACTTCTACTTTTACTCAAGTACAAGACCTGAGTACTTCTACTTTACTCAAGTACAAGATCCGAGTACTTCTACTTTTACTCAAGTACAAGATCTGAGTACTTCTACTTTTACTAAAGTACAAGATCGGAGTACTTCTACTTCTACTTTACTCAAGTACAAGATCTGAGTACTTCTACTTTTACTCAAGTACAAGAGCTGAGTACTTCTACTTTTACTCAAGTACAAGAGCTGAGTACTTCTACTTTACTCAAGTACATGATCTGAGTACTTCTACTTTTACTCAAGTACAAGATCTGAGTACTTCTACTTTTACTCAAGTACAATATCTGAGTACTTCTACTTTTACTCAAAGTACAAGAGCTGAGTACTTCTACTTTTACTCAAGCACAAGATCTCAGTACTTCAACCTATTTGAAGTACAAGAGCTGAGTACTTCTACTTTTACTCAAGTACAAGACCTGAGTACTTCTACTTTACTCAAGTACAAGACCTGAGTACTTCTACTTTTACTCAAGTACAAGACCTGAGTACTTCTACTTTTACTCAAGTACAAGACCTGAGTACTTCTACTTTTACTCAAGTACAAGATCTGAGTACTTCTACTTTTACTCAAGTACAAGATCGAGTACTTCTACTTTTACTCAAGTACAAGATCTGAGTACTTCTACTTTTACTCAAGTACAAGATCTGAGTACTTCTACTTTTACTCAAGTACAAGATCTGAGTACTTCTACTTTTACTCAAGTACAAGAGCTGAGTACTTCTACTTTTACTCAAGTACAAGAGCTGAGTACTTCTACTTTTACTCAAGTACAAGATCTGAGTACTTCTACTTTTACTCAAGTACAAGATCTGAGTACTTCTACTTTTACTCAAGTACAAGATCTGAGTACTTCTACTTTTACTCAAATACAAGATCTGAGTACTTCTACTTTTACTCAAGCACAAGATCTCAGTACTTCAACCTATTTGAAGTACAAGAGCTGAGTACTTCTACTTTTACTCAAGTACAAGACCTGAGTACTTCTACTTTAACTCAAGTACAAGACCTGAGTACTTCTACTTTTACTCAAGTACAAGACCTGAGTACTTCTACTTTAACTCAAGTACAAGACCTGAGTACTTATTCCACCTCTGACTGATGTTCACTTTGTCGTATGTTTGTTATCTTAGATTTGGATCCATTTCTTGTCCTTCCCCTAGCGCTCTGTTCTCTTTCTGTGTTCCAAAAGGAAACAAAGGAAACCAATGGAGCCTCGTTGCTGATGTTGCCTTTGTTTCTATTTCCCTGCACACTTTGATCCCATCCTGCAAAATGACTCATTTCATTTCATAACTGTAAACAATCAGAAAGCACTATTCGAGTCGAGCACAAACCGTTGTAATTGAATCTCATTTGAGTGTTTGTACACGGAGCACTTTGTCTCATTTCTTAGAGATGTGGTTCCATGTCAGACTCCTGATCACCAGGCAGCCACTCTCAGCAGCCACTCCCAGCAGCCACTCCCAGCAGCCACTGGCCACTCCCAGCAGCCACTCCCAGCAGCCACTGGCCACTCTCAGCAGCCACTCCCAGCAGCCACTCCCAGCAGCCACTGGCCACTCCCAGCAGCCACTCCCAGCAGCCACTCCCAGCAGCCACTCCCAGCAGCCACTCCCAGCAGCCACTCCCAGCAGCCACTCTCAGCAGCCACTCCCAGCAGCCACTCCCAGCAGCCACTCCCAGCAGCCACTGGCCACTCCCAGCAGCCACTCCCAGCAGCCACTCCCAGCAGCCACTCTCAGCAGCCACTCCCAGCAGCCACTCCCAGCAGCCACTCCCAGCAGCCACTCCACTCTCAGCAGCCACTCCCAGCAGCCACTCTCAACAGCCACTCCCAGCAGCCACTCCCAGCAGCCACTCCACTCCCAGCAGCCACTCCCAGCAGCCACTGGCACTCCCAGCAGCCACTCCCAGCAGCCACTCCCAGCAGCCACTGGCCACTCCCAGCAGCCACTCCCAGCAGCCACTCCCAGCAGCCACTCTCAGCAGCCACTCCCAGCAGCCACTGGCCACTCCCAGCAGCCACTCCCAGCAGCCACTCCAGCAGCCACTCCCAGCAGCCACTCCCAGCAGCCACTCCCAGCAGCCACTCTCAACAGCCACTCCCAGCAGCCACTCCCAGCAGCCACTCCACTCCCAGCAGCCACTCCCAGCAGCCACTCCACTCCCAGCAGCCACTCCCAGCAGCCACTCTCAGCAGCCACTCCCAGCTGCCACTCCCAGCAGCCACTCCACTCCCAGCAGCCACTCCCAGCAGCCACTCCCAGCAGCCACTCTCAGCAGCCACTCTCAGCAGCCACTCTCAGCAGCCACTCCCAGCAGCCACTCCCAGCAGCCACTCCACTCCCAGCAGCCACTCCACTCCCAGCAGCCACTCCCAGCAGCCACTCCACTCCCAGCAGCCACTCCACTCCCAGCAGCCACTCCCAGCAGGGAGGGTTTTCATGCACTGTGAAATCACACATGACCTCTCAACCCAGTCTCACAGCATTTCGTGTTCACCAACACGATTTTTAATCTATTGATTCGTGTTCACCATCACGATTTGCCCCTTTTTTCGTGTTGCACAGGACGATTTTAAAAGCAATGTATTTCTACTGGTAACGTGTTTCGTGCCTGCAGGCTGCAGCACGTCTTTTTCTCCGGTCGGGTCGTGGAAGACCGGAAGCTGTGTGGTTCATAAAAACGTGTTCTTACTCAATATCAAGCCACAGTTATTGCTTTTATATTAAATCGTATAATTTCGGACTTTTGTTTGCCGTCTGTGAGGAAAATAAACGGGGCGCAGAGCCTCAGGATACTGAAATCTGTGTTTTTAAATCTTTCTTTCCTTCTAATTTGTTATTCTTTTCAAAATAACACACTGTTATTTACTCACCAATAACACTCAATTATCCTTGCTTTTATTTATTGGTTTAATTCCATAATCTCGGGCTTTTTTGGCGTCCGTCAGGAACTGAATTTCAAAATAAAAATAACCGGAAACAGACGTAGGCCTGTAAGGGACATTTCGAGCATCATTGCGATTGTCAACATTTCTGAGTTTAGGATGGCCGAAGACACTACACTACCCATAATCCCCAGCTATCGTTTAGGACTACAGTCTTTACGCGTCAAACGGCTGTGTGAAATGGAACGAAACCACGCCAGACTATCCAAAACTGGAATCGAACACTCCCCAGAACTACACATGCTGGCTATTGTGTTTCGCAAAATGTTCTATGGGACGTCTCGACTGAACGTTTTCGTTTTCCCCACAATTAGAAGTTGCCATTATTAAACACATTGGTGTTATCAAATGTAAAACATATAATTACTAAATGGGTGAAAATCGCTTGTGTCCATAATGCGCAGCATTATATTAATGCCGTATACCCACATGACAGCTCATTGCTACTTTGTAATTCTACTCCACTACAATTCAGAGGTTAACCTGGTATGTTTACTCCACTGCATTTATTTGAGTTACTTTGCAGATTCTGATTAATTATGTGAAATATAAACAACCCTTAAATCAGACTTTAGTTACACCTGAGTAAAATTCAGGTAAGGTGATTGTCAAGTGCCAACAATCAGGAGAGATATTTGATAGTTGGTGCTTGAGAAGACTAAACATGTATCTGCAATTGACATGAATGGAAACAAGTAATAAAGTATATTCATTACTCGTTATTCTCTACTAATAGTTAATTAAAGACTGTATATTATGGCTATTTTGCACATCCCTTTCAAGATTTTCAAAGGTGTATTGACATATCATACACAACTACGGTGTAGTTATGCAATGAATGAAAAACTTGGGTCACAGGTTCCTCAACAGTGCATTACAAGACATCTATCAACATGTGTGTACCTCCACCATTAAATGTCATATTCTGTACATTTCTTATTCTATCTACATACATAGAGATAATTAATGTGTATAATATCAGTTAAAATAAGTGCTTCAACATAGTTAACATTGCAGGAAAGCAATATATTAGACGTTAAGTACTTTGTCAGGCTTAATATTTATCTGTAGATAGATACCCCCAAAGTGTTTTCCTTATTTAAAAGAAGACCTTAATCTGTCATTTAATGTTTAAATAAAGGTTAATCCGTTTTTCTGTGTTTGCACCTCCTCCTATTAATATCTGTGTACATCCTGCACTAAACTGTTTTATTGTAGAGATCACTTATAGTATCTTCTTGATTTTTTATATTCTATATTTCTATATTTATACTTTCCCCCTATGAAAGTATATACACTTAATATTTTTTTAATCAAATATAACACATAAAAACAATAATTCAATAACGTGCTTTAACCACTAGGAGGTGCACACAAGGTGCACACAGCCATAATAACTTTGTATTATAGTGTACAACATCTGAAGATGTGTAGTTGTATTCATGCTTTCACATCATTCTACAGCATATTGCTATACTATTTCAGACTCAGTATTTACATTCTTACATTCAAAGAAAATCAGTAATATCTTTAAAAACTACAGTCCTTTTCTCTCAGCTGTGCACCGTTATGGTGTAAATACAGGGCCGGCCCTCGGATAGGCAGTATAGGCGAAGCTAGGGCGCATCAACCCATAGGGGGCGCCGGAAATTGAAAAAAGAAAGTTAGAAATTAAAAAAGAAATTTTATTTTTTTTTATTTCATAACAACACAATTTCCCGATTTTGAGTCAACAAAGTACATCTTATTATCTTATACTAACAGAACTACGCCTATATGGAGAACAGCGCCCATAAACTATGGCACACCCCCCCCAAATCAAGTTGAACTGCCCCAGCCCCAGTAAAAAACAAAGGTTTTTGTGAAATTGATCTTTTTTTGAAATAATAGTTTTAGTGTGCAATTATAGCTTTTAATTTTGTATTCGTGTTCATTTAAAATAAATCAAACTCCCAAAAAACGTACACAGCTTCTGTGTGCTTTTATTAACATTGGAATTTACTGTGTAAGCGGCCGCGGGGGGAGAGCTTTAGAGAGCTCTCTCCTGACAGACTGAGCGGCTCTGATAGCCTCAGCTCAGTGAGGTGAAGGCACGCCTCTATACGATCATTATAGTTATAAACAAATAAGAGAACAGGTGAAAAACAGGTATAAAATACTGACAGTACAAAAAAGTTGTTATTAATAAACACGAATACAGTTTGAAAGGGGAGTGATTTGTAAAATATCCATAAAGAAAAAGAAAATCTGCTTTCAGTTCATTTCAGTTCTGTTTCATATGGGTGTTGAGAGATGTATCCATAGATCTCCTCATGTTGCTCTCAAAGTGCACCAGATTGATGCTTTTAACTTCAATATAAAAAAAAGTCTTCCCGGGGGTGCATGCCCCCGGACCCCCCTAGAGGAGGTGAGGTCCCCCCCCACTTAAATCATGTTCAAATGGATAGGAAACTAAATACAGTTGCACACATCTTGTGTCAATCTTTGTTTTTGTGGTCATGCCACAACCATGCACGTGCGAATCATAGTGAGTGTCTGCATTTTGGGGCACCAGCTAAAATCTTGCCTAGGGCGGAAAATTGGTCAGGGCCGGCCCTGTGTAAATATAACCTATCTGTGAATTATATCAAATGTAAAAGTCAGCCGAGTTAGTGTTGATACTGCAAGGAGACGTATTGTGTGAAGAGAAATTGAAGATGTTGTTTAATTGTTGATATATTTATGATCCACGTCAAGTATTCAGTTTCGGCGTCATTTCTTCAGTTGTTTCAAAAGGTCTTCTCATCAGGGCTCTCTAAATAAAGAACTACGGCAGATCTGTAGTATGTAATGCAGCCGAACCGTGTATTACAATGCCGTTATGTGATGACTTTCAAAGAGAAAAGCAAGAGCACTCGGAATTAAGTATTATTTTATTCTTTTAAAATGTTTTCCGGATTTCATATAATATAAACACCAAATCCCAGCATGCATTGCGGCTAAAACATCCAATCAGCGAGCTTAAAACCATAGCTGAGGATCTTGGGTAATCGCTCGAAATGCCTACGTCTGTTTCCGGTTATTTTTATTTTGAAATTCAGTTCCTGACGGGACGCCAAAAAAGCCCGAGATTAAGGAATTAAACCAATAAGTAAAAGCAAGGATAATTGAGTGTTATTGGTGAGTAAATGACAGTGTGTTATTTTGAAAAGAATAACAAATTAGAAGGAAGAAAAGATTAAAAATACAGATTTCAGTATCCTGAGGCTCTGAGCCCCATTTATTTTCCTCACAGACGGAAACAAAAGTCCGAAATTATACGATTTAAAATAAAAGCAATAACTGTGGCTTGATATTGAGTAAGAACACGTCTTTATGAACCACACAGCTTCCGGTCTTCCACGACTCGACCGGAGGAAAAGACGTGCTGCAGCCTGCATGGATGTTAGCTGCATGATCCTGTTTGTCAGCTGTTCCCGTGATAAGATATGCTGCTAAGTCTCGACTGTAAACTCGTTTCCGCTGCCAGCGTTATTCAGACGTCCTTATCAGTCAGAAGAAGCTTATTCAAAGATAACAAGTTTGGAATCCATCAGACCCTCCGGTAAGCGGATGCAAAACTCTTACCCTCACACACACACACACACACACACACGCACGCACACACACACACACACACACACACACACACACACACACACACACACACACACACACACACACACACACACACACATACGTACCTACCTGTGTATCTACACACACACACACACACACACACGTACCTGCACACACACACGTACCTGCACACACACACACACACATGCACACATACATACCTGTGTATCTGCACACACACACACACACACACATACACACACACACATACATACCTGTGTATCTGCACACACACACACACACACACACATACATACCTGTGTATCTGCACACACACACGCACGCACGCACGCACGCACGCACACACACACACACACACACACACGCACATACGTACCTGTGTATCTACACACACACACACATACACACACTTAAGCACAGCCAAATGGCCTCTATTAATGCAGACGGTTCCCCAATTAACAAGATTCAAAGTGATGATTTTTCATTCTCTGAGCGTTGAAGCTAACGACGACCGAATGAAGCCGTGACTCAGCGAGGCCACTGTCACTGTCACAGCGCCACTCTGCTCGTCCCCTAATCACTGCTGCTGCTTAATATTCCTCTCCCCGCCCTCCCTCACCTCTCCCCTTCCTCCCCTCCCTCCCTCACCTCTCCCCTCCCTCCCTCACCTCTCCCCTTCCTCCCCTCCCTCCCTCACCTCTCCCCTCCCTCCCTCACCTCTCCCCTTCCTCCCCTCCCTCCCTCACCTCTCCACCCCTCACACATCCTCTCTTCTTCTCTCTCGTCTACATGTACTCGCTCTCATATTGTAACTTCTCCGTCTCCATCCTCCTCTCCGTCGTTGCCCCTCAGTGCTTCCCTTCTCGTTGTTTAAAATGGAAATCAACTAATTGCTCTAACAGCATTTTAATGATAACTTAATGTAGTAAATAAAGCTTGTTACAAGCTAAGCCATTTTTCCGGATTTCAAGGGCAATCAATCTGCGTCCGATACAATCTGCGCACCTCCGTCATGACGAGTGTGAGGCTGTGTTTTCACTCGGGCAGATCTCACGATATCCAACATCTATAGATACACAAACATATACACAACTATGGAAAACCTTTGCTCCCATACCAGCGAGGGGATGTAACTAGTAGTGCTGGACCTCGGTAAAAAAATGGAGGTACTTGTTCTGTACGTTATACTTTTTACTCCACTACATTTATTTTACAGATGTCTTTACTAGTTGCTTTGCAGATTTTGATTATCCATCCATCTTCTCCCGCTTCTCCGTGGTCGGGTCTCGGGGTATCAGTTCCAGCAGAGAGCCCCAAACGTTCCTGTCCCCTCATCAACCAGCTCTGACTGGGGGGTCCCAAGGCGCTCCCAGGCCAGGAGAGATATAGTCCCTCCACCTGGTCCGAGGTCTACCCCTCGGTCTCCTCCCAGCTGGACGTGCCTGATTGATTGATTGATTGATTGATTGACCGAACTTCTCTCCTTACCCCTGAGGGAGACGCCAGCCACCAGGCGGAGGAAACCGTGGCCGCTTGATTAGTAATACAAAACCTAAATGTACTCCATGGAAGAAAGGTGACGGATGCTTTAATATCTAATAGTTATTGTAAACAGCAGCCGGTCCTTTACAATCATGGAGTTGAAAAGAAATAACTTCAATACAACGGAAAACAGATGCTTATTTTGTCCCTCGAACAATCAATGCCATTTGATCAGCTTTTTAAAAAGAGTGCACCTTAAATGGAAATGTTTCATATTTATGTTTCTTATCACGTGTGTCACTGAATTTATCTTCAATCGTTTAACAATGATACGTACATTATCGGCCCCGGAGGCCTTTAGTATAGTTTTGACATAATCCCTTTTAATCGTGTTTGTTTGAAACTAACTTTATTCCCAGGGGTTTTCTCTTGTTTGTTCTTTATTATATTTATCAGTTTCCCCTCCAGAGATTAGCATACCTGAGTGGGTTCAAGTTGCTTTGTGAGTCATTGCTCTCCGTTAAAGACATTAGATTTACCTTGTCATCAAACAGGAATTCACATTTCCCCAGATTCAACATATGATGAGGAGCGGGAGAGAGAGAGGAATAATCAGCTGTGAGACAGAAGCACTATTTCACTTCTCTGTGTATGTGAAGCTGGCCAATCAGGCGTGGAGGATCATCCGGAGAGGAGAGCCAGACTTCAGGAAGCTGTGTTTCAGACTCCGAGTCTCGCCTCCTGTCGCCCGGCAGAGCCACGAGTGAGCGACAAGGATAACTCGTCTCCGTGTTGGAGTATAATTAATTAGGTGTGATAAATTATGCCGTTTCTAGCAAAGCCTGGCAGCACTGGCTCTGACACACACACACACACACACACACACACACCCTCGTTCTTTCCTCACACACATGCTAACATATTTATTTCTATCTAGACAAAACAAAGAGCGCTGCAGTATTTTTGTTAGCATTGCAAGGTTTCCCTCCTCAAACAATTCAAAGGGATTTTTCCATTGGATTTTGGAGTTTTGCAAAGAGCCATCGCTAACACACATGTGATACTTATCGTCAGCCGGATGATAGTAGTGAAGTACAAATGCAATCAGCAGAAGTAGAAAGTACAGGTATTTGAGTTCAACATGTCAGAAGTAGAAAGTACAGGTATTTGAGTTCAACATGTGAGAAGTAGAAAGTACAGGTATTTGTGTTCAACATGAAGAAGTAGAAAGTACAGGTATTTGAGTTCAACATGTAAGAAGTAGAAAGTACAGGTATTTGAGTTCAACATGTAAGAAGTAGAAAGTACAGGTATTTGAGTTCAACATGAGAGAAGTAGAAAGTACAGGTATTTGTGTTCAACATGTAAGAAGTAGAAAGTACAGGTATTTGAGTTCAACATGTGAGAAGTAGAAAGTACAGGTATTTGAGTTCAACATGTAAGAAGTAGAAAGTACAGGTATTTGAGTTCAACATGTAAGAAGTAGAAAGTACAGGTATTTGAGTTCAACATGTGAGAAGTAGAAGTACAGGTATTTGAGTTCAACATGTGAGAAGTAGAAAGTACAGGTATTTGAGTTCAACATGTGAGAAGTAGAAAGTACAGGTATTTGAGTTCAACATGTAGAGAAGTAGAAAGTACAGGTATTTGAGTTCAACATGTAGAGAAGTAGAAAGTACAGGTATTTGAGTTCAACATGTAAGAAGTAGAAAGTACAGGTATTTGAGTTCAACATGTGAGAAGTAGAAAGTACAGGTATTTGAGTTCAACATGTGAGAAGTAGAGAGTACAGGTATTTGAGTTCAACATGTAAGAAGTAGAAAGTACAGGTATTTGAGTTCAACATGTAAGAAGTAGAAAGTACAGGTATTTGAGTTCAACATGAGAGAAGTAGAAAGTACAGGTATTTGAGTTCAACATGTAAGAAGTAGAAAGTACAGGTATTTGAGTTCAACATGTAAGAAGTAGAAAGTACAGGTATTTGAGTTCAACATGTGAGAAGTAGAAAGTACAGGTATTTGAGTTCAACATGTAGAGAAGTAGAAAGTACAGGTATTTGAGTTCAACATGTAGAGAAGTAGAAAGTACAGGTATTTGAGTTCAACATGTAAGAAGTAGAAAGTACAGGTATTTGAGTTCAACATGTAAGAAGTAGAAAGTACAGGTATTTGTGTTCAACATGTAAGAAGTAGAAAGTACAGGTATTTGAGTTCAACATGTGAGAAGTAGAAAGTACAGGTATTTGTGTTCAACATGTAGGAAGTAGAAAGTACAGGTATTTGTGTTCAACATGTAAGAAGTAGAAAGTACAGGTATTTGAGTTCAACATGTGAGAAGTAGAAAGTACAGGTATTTGAGTTCAACATGAGAGAAGTAGAAAGTACAGGTATTTGAGTTCAACATGTAGAGAAGTAGAAAGTACAGGTATTTGTGTTCAGGTATACGGTTTCAATACCTGTACTTTCTACTTCTTACAACATGTAAGAAGTAGAAAGTATATATAGTATATGAATGAGGTGTGAAAGGGTGATTGATGACTTATGTACTTGAAGTATCTTTGAGGGGTCGTAAAGACTGGATAAAGTGCTAAATAATTACAGTCCATTTATCATGGCTGCATATCACCAACGCTAAGCTAAAGGTGGCTAATGTTCAGCGTGATTACTTGTTGGCAACTTCTGTATACTTCCGACACAGAAGGTTCGTACATTCACCAGTGGGGTATTTACCAACGCATTGTATGACGGGAACCTGGTGAAGATGCCCCCTGAACATCCACATAGACTCTAATGGCGCATTTCCACTGCAGCGCGGTTTAAGCGTTTTTGGTTGCGTTTCCACTCGGCGTAGTTCCGGCTAACGGGTACTTTTTCACAGTTTTCTGGCTCTCCAAAATCGAGGTTCTTTCCGGGCCAACAACCGGGCTGAGTCGAGCTGAGTATGCTAAACTAGAGAGTGAATCGCTGGCAACTACAACACAATGAACATATGTGACCGTGATTTAATTGTAATACACGTTTCTAAATGATGAAGTAACAACACACTGATACCGGTTAGTAAGAACCATGAATTAATGCTTTGACGAGTCTGCAGACAGACGGCAGAGAAACACCTTAAAAATGCGTGTTTTCTGAATGGAGATCGGCTAAGCTAACGCAGTATACGCTCCGACCGTCCACACTCACAGCAACGGCCTCCAGACATAAATAAAGCAGCGACTGTATCCTCCATGACACAGGCAGTCTGTGGTTTGTACTTGTTTAACTTCTGTCTAGTTTCTGAACAGATATGAGGAGCTGTGAGCTCTGAGGGCTAACAGCTAACGGCTCATGTTGGTTTTGTGGTTCGCATTGAAGATGACGTCACGGCTCCGCCTACACTGCGTTACTATGGTTACCGCCCCAGCTACTAAACTGTAATGGAAACGCAGCATAAAGTGAGCCTGGCCTAACGAGGCCTAGCTATACCGTACTAAGCCGAGTGAGGCCCTGCAGTGGAAAAGCGCCATAAGCGATGGAAAATACAGAGAAGGGTGGATGGATGTTATGTCACAGACCAAAACGTGAACATTTCCTCAGCTCGTGCTAAAGACCCAGATTTAACGGAGACTTAAAAGGTGAACTGCTGACTTCTTCCCAGGGTTTAGGACTCGTTCTTGCACTTCTCTAACTTTGCAAACTCTCTTTCAGAACTGGAAGGTAACGCCATAAACAACACATGGATTAACTGTCACTTTGCGATCCATCCCAGAATCAGCAGATCCTTATTTTATTTCTTTAAAGAATGATTTGTCGATAAATGTTTTGTGCTGATTGAGCACCAAAAAGGTGAAATACAATATGTGTCTACCGCGTTCGGCACTCAGAGCTTCACGCTCCAATAACAAGCAAAGACCTCGACTTCTGGAACCACGATAATAAAGTATGTTTTATTAGAAACGGCAAAAAGTGAAAAAGATGGTTAGATGTATTTTCTTTGCAGCTTTATCAAAGCGTTGTGTGTGTATAATTTAAATAAGCAAATGATATACATTTTTAATTATTATTATTAAATAAAGCGCGATATAAATACAGTCCATTTAACATTTAAAAACAATACGGGCAGATAAAGGAGACATTAAACCAGCATTCATTAATCTGAACCAATACATTCTTTTAAAATAGGTTGCACAGTGACTTTCAACAGCGTATTTTATAATTGCTTAAAGTAGAACGAATGAGATGATGAGCCACAACATTTATCCTTAATTGAAGAGGCATCAACAGAACAACGAAGCCGTGTGTCCTCTCTCGTTTCCTCACGCCTCTAACTGTGACTCTGAGCGTGTCAAAGCAGCTGCCGAAGTGCTGTCGCTGCTTCTCTTCAGATAAACACAACTTCATAACCATTTTTCATCCAAAGTGGTCATTTATATTCAGTCGAGGATTCGCCTTGCTTTCTGCACATCTTCACTTTGAATAAATCTTCAGTGATTCGCACTTCCTCAGTAAGTGCACACTTTAAAAGGACTTCACCACCTTGATGGCGAAGAGGCCATTTTTGTGTTATCAGTGTGATGATGAAAAAGGGAGATTTATCTACTTTGGATTTGTTTGTATCTGCAGTGAGATTCAGATTCACTGTGTATCTGTGGTCAGTGGCGAGCCGTCATATATCTTAGTATATCTTACCTCTGTGAGGGCCTAAGATATTCTAAGAAATAATATTTGAAAACATAAAAAAACGAACATTTTGTTTTAAATATTTTTTTGATATATGTTTTTGTTGTTATATGTTTCATTAGTTTTACCAAAATAACTTGATTTAATGGTATGGCAAATAATATTTCCAAAGAAATCGAATCTGCCTGTTCAGTTTCTGTTGGAATGTGAAGGGTTAAATGCCGTCTCTGCGAGTTATGTGAAGCAGGAGAGCTGTGGTCCCTCTCTACATGCACAGAGGGCCCGCTGTAGGAACTCAACGAGAGAGTAATGTCACATGACAGCACAATTGACCAATCATATCTTCCCTTTAAATGGGCGGGCTTTCTTTTCGCGGACTTTATGACACGTTCCGCCCGCTGTGAGGTCTATGCAAGTGGTGCAGTGACGCGTCCTAAAACCCGGAAGTAAGCTTCGCCCGGATTCCCTCGACAGAAAGCAACGGGATTTCTCCAGAAGGTTTTTGAAAATAGCTGGAAATAAGGTCAGTGGAAAACGAACCTGTTAGATAAATGCACGTTTTGTTCAGCTGGATAATAACCACATGTCTACCCTACTTTTATTAATTTTGAATCATAAATCTAAACGATAGATTTATGATGGATATATTTATGATTAGCATAAGTTTGTTCATGATGGCTCACTTCAGTGATAGTGGTGACATCGTTGCGAAATTATTAACCGAGTAATTTTCAAGATTGAGTTGCAATGATAAACTGGAGTGGCAAAGGATCAGCTGAATGACCCGCCATGAAGTGCTTCATCCAGAAGGACAGGAGGATGGACTTTGTGTTTCAGTGATTTATCATCAAAGGTAGGCCCAAGTCGTTTTCAATGCTGGTTGCCGTGCCGACTTAATTCATGTGTAATTGCTACTTGGCTGTGGGCGCCCTGTCATGATAGGTGTAGGTATAAAGGGTGTTGTTCTGTGTGGTAGAGGGTCGCTGTCATCGATGCGTTTTGCACCCCGGGCCGCTGTTTTGATATTCCGCTGTGACGTAATATCTCTTCTTTTCTTTCGAGCGAAGGGGGGTCAGAGGTCAGAGGTCAGAGGGCCTAGGTATAGAAGTCACGGCTCGCCACTGGTGGTGAGATACAGCAAAGTGGATCTGGGAGTCTCCTTATAAGGTCAAACGACGCTGACGACATGTCCCCAACCATTTTTGAAAGTATAACTTGTAAATGTTCTGAACATTAGCATTCACAAAGAAATGTAATAAACAAGAACACTGGTTTAGTGTCAAGGCGTAACTTCTGACTGTAGAATGACCCAAAAACCATGCAATGGTGTTTGCCTGAAGTAAATGTTGTCTTTTTGCTGTCAGAGATTACAGGGATGTGTTTTCATGGGAGTGTGAATTTGAGAAAACAGACGTGTTCAAGACTAATGGTTCCTACGAATATAGTCTGACACGGTAAATCCTGTCTCTCCAGGTGTTGCTAGCAAATAGTAAGGAAACTAGTGTGTACAAAAAAAAGGGATGTGCGCAATACAGTTGTATTTGTATCTGAAAGAAAGTGTCCCCACCACTTTGGAAAACAAAGTGACGCATGCATAACGTCCCCAGGACACTCTACAGTCAGTGGTTCTCAAAGTGACAGACAGACAGACAGACAGACACCGAAGATCGTAGTTGTTAGCTTCCGATGCGAGCTACGCTAACGGATATAAGGAGTTTGTTCAGCAACAAGGTGGAGGAGAGTCCTCTCCTGTCAGACCGAGAGGCTCAGTGAGTTAAAGGACTCTCTCAGTGTTACCTCAGTGGGTCTCAAATGTTTTGGTCACCATTAATGTAAACAATTATTTCCGAGGCACACGTTCATATGATCATTATAGTTTTAAAAAAATAAGAGAATAAATGAAAAACAGAAAATACTATATGACAGTAAAAAAATAATACAGTTTGAAAGGGGAGTGATTTGTAAAATATCCATAAAGAAAAAGTAAATCTGTTTCAAATGGGTGTTGAGAGAGGTATCCATAGATCTCTCATGTTGCTCTCAACGTGCACCAGATTGATGCTTTCAACTTCAATATTTATAATATATCTTCCCGGGGGAGCATGCCCCCGGACCCCCCGATTTGAGGTCCACACACCACCTATAAAAATAACACTTTACCCCTGCTTACACCTCTATGCCGTGAGCTGATTATCGACCCTTCGTTGTAACAGTACACTGTGTATATGCGTGGGGAGTGTTGCAGTAGAACATTCCTCTGTAGCGCCCGTTACATTAATAGGAAACCCTAAATGTCTGAGCACCCTCTATGAAACGTCAAGCTACCCCACAGCACCCCCAAAGTAAATCTCTGGCGCCGCCACTGAGCCTGGCTATTGGGGGGGCCTGACAGAAAAAGTTTGAGAACCACTGCAGTCAGTGGCCGGTTAGCTTAGCCAAGTACAAAGACTGGAGAAATAGAAATAAATATCCAGTCAAGGCCTGAGTACTTTTACATTAAGTTTCAACAAAGAACATACACAGCAAGCTTTTAAGGAGCTGGTTGCCTTCTACTCTCATCCAACACGATGAAGCGTAAACGCAATCGACAGAAGTAACAAGCTAACGCTAGGCTAAGCGCCACCACCGCTAAGCTAACGGCGGCTAGCGTTTGTTTTGATAACCTTCAGAAGTACGATGTAAGCCTGTGCTGTTTTTAACACATGTAGAAGCTTCATATTCACCAGCGGGTGTTTGAGGTACTGAAATACTTTTATCTCGTAGAACAAAATGTGAGAATGGCATTAGCCTGTGCTCACCTCAGACTCTATGTAACATATCTAACAAAGACATGTCTAAAACAAAACGATGACTTTGAGAGGAGAGAACTGGGAATGGTAAGATGCTGACGTATGTCCTGGTTCTAAGGACTCAGTCCTCTGTGTCACCTCCGCTCTAAAGGACTCAGTCCTCTTTGTCACCTCCGCTCTAAAGGACTCAGTCCTCTTTGTCACCTCTGCTCTAAAGGACACAGGCTGTAGGTGGATAACAGAAAGCATGGATAAAGAACAAACTGACACTTGTCTATTCTCCTCAATGTCACCCTGGACCCCAAGTCCATGGCTAAAACATATCTCACACATACACACACACACACACACACACACACACTTCTAATTGCCTGGTGTTAATGAGAGTCTTGTTTGGAGCTGTCACATGACCCTGGGCATGCAGCGCACTGACACTCGCTCTACGTTCACAGCTCTAGAGGTCAGTGTGTGTGTGTGTGTGTGTGTGTGTGTGTGTGGTGTGTGTGTGTGTGTGTGTGTGTGTGTGTGTGTGTGTGTGTGATGTGTGTGTGTGTGTGTGTGTGTGTGTGTGTGTGTGTGTGTGTGTGTGTGTGTGTGTGTGTGTGTGTGTGTGTGTGTGTGTGTGTGTGTGTGTGTGTGTGTGTGTGTGTGTGTGTGTGTGTGTGTGTGTGTGTGTGTGTGTGTGTGTGTGTGTGTGTGTGTGTGTGGATGCTACGGTCAGAATCACGTATTGCACCTAATTACCTTTCCAGCCAGAACATTAACGCTGAATCAGCAAATCCTTCATCTTCGGTGGTTTAGTTTTCAATCGGCGAAGTCGATATTAATCTAAATGAATCTGACCCGTGAAGTCTATCCACAGGAGAGGCTCTTCTTGTTATTATATGTGTGTCTGCATCTCGCCGTGAGGGATAGGAAGCAGGCACAGTCATGTGAATATCAAAAAAGTAAAAGTGTTAATTAAAAAAGGATTGTTCGTTTGGGTGAATATGACATCATAGCGTTTTGATAGCACGGCATGAATCCCATCGTGATGCATGTGATGTGCCGAGCCAGATTAAATGAAATAGGAACATTTATAATAACAGCGGGAATAAAACCAAGTCCATCCGTCAGAATAACTCGATCCATTCTCAAACCAGTGTTTTGAAAAATACAACGAGGAGCAGACGAATAAATGAAAGTGCTGCGATTAAATATTCATCAGAATGCTCCACGAAATTATCGTCATTAATTTCTAATATATCAACATTCATTATGTCGTCCCTATGATTCATTTTTTTTTATTTAAGTTCGTGCTTAATAAAACCAGCCCCCCCCGGCCTCCTCCATTATCTGAACTAATAACCCTGCTATCGTTTTTTGTTACCCATTCATTCTATTTGGTACATTTTCCCTTTTTGAAATCATTGAAATGGAAATCATAAAGTGTATGGGGACGTCGCGTCTGAGGGCGAGGATCACAGCAGTCCCTCGTGTCCCCAGTCAGTGTTTTCCAACCTTTAGCTGTGACTCTTTCCTCATGTGTTGAGAGTGTGCGTGTGTGTATGTGTGTGCGCGTGTGTGTGTTTAAGTAAAGGAGACTCAAGCTGACAGTTTGCCAGCAGCCTTGCACCTGCACACATCTCGGTGTTGATCTCAGATGGTGGGGGTGAAGAGGGGAAGGGGGAGGGAGAGAGAGGGGGAGGACAGGCAGAGGGAGAAGGAGACGAAGAGATCCGACACGAGGTGTTTTAGGTGGATGAGGAAAGACGTGCAAGGTGAGGAATGGAGGAAAGGTGACATGTAATTCCTGTTTATACGTTTTTTCCCTGTTTGTGTGCCACAAGTGGAAAGGGGGGGGGGTGGGTGCAGCTATGAGACAGGCAGAGGTGGGGTGCAGATACTTTGTTACTGTACTTAAGCATATGTTTCTGGTATCAGTTACTCCACTACTTTTTACTTTTACTTTCTATCATTATTCTTTAGAGTCACTGCGTGCCTATTGATTTGAACACGATCCGTGTATCCATCACTTCCTGGTCTTCTCTAAAGAGGAGCAGTGCACCCTCAGTTGAAAAATGAAAGCAAAATGAAAGATATTACATATATAATAATAGTATGAAGAAGAAGAGGAATATAGTTTAAATAAAATAAAGTGTGCTTGAATAACATTGTCCGCTGCATTTATTTGGTCAATTTAAACGGTAGACTAAGTAACGTTATAATGTGCGCGTGACCTGTGCCGCTGCGCGTTCGTCACCTGCACGGTGCTGACACAGCAGTCAGTGATGGAACTCAGAACATGGTTCAAACAACCAGCTCTTATCACCAGCAGCAACACTGCATCTACTGCAGGTAACAGTTCAGATCAGGGGACATTACGTTACTGTCGTGGACACTACCGTCCCCCCGCCCGCCTCGCCCACGGAGGCGGAGCAGCCGCAGCCGCCTTCGTTGCCCCAAACGCCGCCACCCCTCAGCGGCCCGCAAGTGCCAGAGGACCTCGGCAAAACAGAGCCAGCACAGGTATATTTAAAAAAGTATCCCAACTCGCCTGTACTGTGGGGTGAGGCGCTCATATTGCAGCTGGCCCGTCCACACAGCGGCGTGCGTTGACGCTTGACGGTGGGCGTGTCTGAAGCTTGGGGATTTTTTGCGACCAACAACCAATCCCATGAATCTCCCGCCCCCGACATACAAAGCAATAGCAATGTTAACACGAAGTAAACTGGATATAAACTCCCAAACAGGCGAAAACCTACCAGTTCCACCCCCTGTCTCTGCCACCTCCCTCCACGCCTTGCTCCTCCGGTTTGTATCCCGGTAGATGAACAGAGACTGATCATTCAGCACCGGGTGATTCACGACCGCTATAATGAATTTTCCCTCCATTTTTTTGAATACGAGGAAATGACCTGCGTCGTCTCTCCCAGCATACACACGCTTTGATTGGCTAGCGCTTGTACTGGCAGATTTGCATAAACGGGATTTCATTGGCTGAAGCCTCCGACGAGGCGTCAAAAGTTGAGCATTGCTCAACTTTTGAAGCGAGCAACACTCCACGTCGCTTCCCAAAATGCAGTTCGGCTAAAAGTGACGTCACCCCATTCAAAGTGAATGGGCAGAAGCGTTGGAAGCTTCAGCGCACGCCGCTGTGTGGACGGGCCGTCATGGTTTCAGAACAGAGATTGGCTGGAATATTCATGTGAAAAAGATGCCCTCTTCTGCATGGAGACATTTCGGTTCAAGTACGTCAGATGCCTTCACCACAACTGGCTACTACAACTGGCGCCATGCCCTTATAGGCTACGTGATAAGGGACTGGGAAGGCATGAATCAAGCAAAGAGCACATGCAGTCAGTGGCTTTGTGGAAGGAGAGGCGTGCACGAAGTGAGACTGGCACAGAGGTTTCCACTCTTTTAAATGCTGCACACCTGGAGAAAAGAAAAAGTAAACCTGTTTTCAGTTCTGTTTCATCTGGGTGTTGAGATGTGTCCATAGATCTCTTCATGTTGCTCTCAAAGTGCACCAGATCGATGCTTTTCACTTCAATATTTAAAAAAATCTTCATCTAGAGGAGGCGAGGACCCCCCTAGAGGAGGTGAGGACCCCCTAGAGGAGGTGAGGACCCCCCTAGAGGAGGTGAGGACCCCCTAGAGGAGGTGAGGACCCCCTAGAGGAGGTGAGGACCCCCTAGAGGAGGTGAGGACACCCCTAGAGGAGGTGAGGACACCCCTAGAGGAGGTGAGGACCCCCCTAGAGGAGGTGAGGACTCCCGGTGAGGTCCCCCCTAGAGGAGGTGAGGACCCCCCTAGAGGTGGTGAGGACCCCCCTAGAGGAGGCGAGGACCCCCCTAGAGGAGGCGAGGACCCCCCTAGAGGAGGTGAGGATCCCCCTAGAGGAGGTGAGGTCCCCCCTAGAGGAGGTGAGGACCCCCCTAGAGGAGGTGAGGTCCCCCCTAGAGGGTGTTAGGTCCACTCCCCACTTGTAAAAATAGCACTTTACCCCTGCGCCCTCTCTAATCCCAGAGTCATTTTGTTCTGGAACCGGGCCTGAAGAAGAGGGACCAATGGAAACGTTGTCATGTTGCCGTTGGTCACCATGGAAACATTCATTAGCTAACAATGACATTATTGTTCTATTGATATAAAGGGAGGTCAGGTACTCTTTAAAACAGCTGCTAGCTATGGGTACTTTCTACTGAAGCACACTTCAAAGCCTCTTTACTTTGACTTGAGTAAAGAAGTTTAGTCAGTACTTCTACTTTCACCAGAGTATTTTTAAACACAAGTACTTCTACTCGAGTAAAGTATGTGTGTACTTTTGCCACCTCTGTTTGAAAGCCACAAGTGGAAGAGGGGGGCATGTGCAGCTGTGTGACAGGCGGCGCTGGAGAGCCAATCGGATTGATGCATTCTTTCTTAGGTGACTGCCAACACCAGAGCGCAGCCAGGGCCTCATTTGTCAGCCTGAAGGAAATAGCGTTGCAGCGTGTCTCTGGCACACACGTCAACAAGCCTCCGCCACCCATGCTACCTTGGAGAATTTAATTATGGTTAAAAAAGACAGAAAGTGGGGCGTGTGCTGACGGGGAGAAATGTGTGGATGTTTGTGTTTCCTGTTACGTTTAGCGGCTGTCTCGTACTGGGTTTTCTGTTTATCTTTATCTTACCTGACCCTCAGGCCACACGGAGACGAAGCGGGTCGTATCCGACACCCCTGTTACTGTATAGACGGTTCGGCCACACGAGGCCGACAGGGAAACGCGGATAACGGGTCCCAAAGTGGTTGATCTGCGGACGCAACGCTCGGGGGGGCCATGCTACAAAAGTAATTTAGGATGAATGCTACACATACGTTTCTGGACAGTATTCGGTGTACTCAGAGGAGAATGTGGCTGCACACACAATCATAAGTTTCCCTGCTTGACTTTCATTGGCTGCTGATAACCTTTTGGCAGCAGCTGCGAGTTTGTCGCTGACTTCAGAGCAGGAACCTCTCTGGAGGAAAACTCAACAGCATGTCAGGTAACTCCATGACACTGTCAGCATAACACGCCGATGGGACGCCTGAATTATTGAAATCCATAGCATTGATAATTTAATACGGTAGATCTGCTTTGACAGGGGATGGCTTGAGCGGATTTTCAAAAGATAGAAAATGGACATTGCACGAGGGAGAGGTCCAGGGATAACTTGAATTTGAAGGCCAACCCGGAACGTAGCATCGTAAGGGCTTCCTTCACAAAAACGAGTGAGATTTTTCTAGCATTAGACAATAACGACAAACAAACTATACGGCACGGTCACATGACATGAAGAAAAAAGAATGGACATTGCACGAGGGAGAGGAAAATATAAAGTTTCTCCGTCTTTGTTTCGCACAGTAAGCAGGGATTTACTGCACGGCTTGACCTTGTTGAGACGCTGACAGGAAAGAGAGACAGATGGGAGAGGCTTAAATGAAGCTGACATGTGTCCAGTGTTTGCATGTCCCCAGATGACATGTGGCTCTTGCCCATATGCTTCTGTTGCCTCTCTTCAACCGCCAGCGCTGTCTGATAAACCAGCGCCAAGTCAACGCCTGTGTGAACGACAACAAAAGATGGAATTTGATTTCTCCAACAAGACGGGAACTTGTTATGTTGCCTGTTATGCTTTCACTATGAGATATTGAGGCACATAAGGTGTGTGAGTTGTTACTGTTAGTGTGGCAAGGGGCTAAATGTTTCTCCAAAATTATGTTTTGTTTCGGAAAATCTAACGTTTTTCCATAAATCAGAAAATGTTCTCTTAGTTGTTGATTTTTTTCTGAAATTCCTAAAAAACAAAATCGGAATTTCAGAAATAGTTTTTTGTGCAATCAGAAAATGTTGAGAGTTCTTTCTGAATTTTAGAAAAATATCACTCGTCCCCGGCTTGAGCTTCAGCCTCAGGATCCATGTGTCCGTGATCCTCTCCAGAAGGGAAGCAGTCATCACATACAGAGCATCAGCTAGTTCCTGAGCAGCGTCCTTCACATGCTGATATCCAGAGAGGGAGTCACACCGTCACAAGATGGAGGAACAGAAAGCAGTATTCAATGTTTACTTCAGATTAGCTCCACGTCAGAAATGAGCATGCTTGATGTCTCTCTCCATAGAGGCTGAGTCATCATGTTACTCACACAGCTATCATCTGCCTCAAACAGTCCTGGTGCTCTTCTGGGTCATCACACATCCTGTCACGTACACAGCTACAGTTGATACCTTTGTTATCACGTTGCTCTCATGTTGGAAGAGGACGTTCAGGATTTCCCCAACATTGAAAAAATCATATTTTTTTCTAAACTTTTTTTTTGATGTTTTTCTGAAAATCTTAAAATTGTCATATTTTTTTCTCAAAATATCTGAATTATAACTTTTTTCTCAAAATCTGAAAATGTGGACTTCTGGGAACATTTGCTAACCTAGTGTTGGACATCATTGGATGTCTTTTTTAGGACTATCTGTACCTTTCTTTCGTTTGTAAATATGAGTTATAGGCCGAGTCCTCGATGCAGCACCACTCAATCAGAATGGTGTTTTCACATATTTTGCCTTTAAATATTGCACTTCCTGCAATTAGGGTAATGTATAGTCCATGCTATAACTTTAATAGATTTCGATTTACTCTGCAGCCCTTTACGGTACGCCCCGTACATAGATAGATCCATCTATCCATCCATCTATCTATCTTTCCATCTATCCATCCATCTATCTATCTTTCCATCTATCCATCCATCTATCTATCTTATCTATCTATCTATCCATCTATCCATCTATCCATCCATCTATCTATCTATCCATCTATCCATCTATCCATCTATCCATCTATCCATCTATCCATCCATCTATCTATCTATCCATCTATCCATCTATCCATCTATCCATCCATCTATATATCCATCCATCTATCTATCCATCTATATATCCATCCATCTATCTATCCATCTATCCATCCATCCATCTATCTTTCTATCTATCTATCCATCTATCCATCTATCTATCTATCCATCCATCTATCTATCCATCTATCCATCCATCTATCTATCTATCTATCTATCCATCCATCCATCTATCTTTCTATCTATCTATCCATCTATCCATCTATCTATCTATCCATCCATCTATCTATCTATCCATCTATCCATCTATCCATCTATCTATCTATCCATCTATCCATCCATCTATCTATCTATCAATCTATCCATTTATCCATCTATCCATCCATCCATCTATCTTTCTATCTATCTATCCATCTATCTATCTATCTATCATATCCATCTATCTATATATCCATCTATCTATCTATCAATCTATCCATTTATCCATCTATCCATCTATCCATCCATCCATCTATCTATCTATCTATCTATCCATCTATCCTATCTATCCATCTATCTTTCTATCTATCCATCTATCTATCTATCTATCCATCTATCCATGCATCCATCTATCCATCTATCCATCCATCCATCTTTTCTGTTACTTTACATCTCATATTTGACCACTGAGATCACATGCCTCTCACTGCGTCAGTCTGCCCTCTTGTTGCCTGGATGTGTCCCAGCAGGCTTTCCGTAGACTGGCAGAGTGTTGATCTGTCAGAGGGACGAGGGTCCCTCCTCTCCTCCTTCCCTCCTCTCCTCCTCTCCTTCTCGCCTCCTCCATCTGACAGACAAGGTCAGGGACTCATCCCTCTCGTCTCCTTCAGCTCCTGACAGCTTCTCCTCGGGGGAGAAAAACCCCGGACAACCCTGCTCTCTCTCACACGCACCAACACCAATTAATATTGCATCGCCATTTTTATAATGTGTTCCCTCCAGGCCTACTTCTTAGGGTGTGATCAGGCCACCTCGCTCCCTGTGTCTCGACCTCCCACAGACTCCTTCCATAACACAGAAAGGACCCTCGGGATAGAAAAATGAAATAGATTACATTTGTTTTGGAACTGAGTGCGATTCCTCTCAGATTGAGGCTGTGACTTATTTTCTTTTGAGTTGTTTTTACTGCAACAATTAATATGTTCTACTGAAACTAAACTCCTTAAGATAGATAGATGGATAGATAGATAGATGGATGGATAGATAGATGGATGGATGGATAGATGGATAGATAGATAGATGGATGGATAGATAGATAGATGGATGGATAGATAGATAGATGGATGGATAGATAGATAGATAGATAGATAGATAGATCGATGGATGGATAGATAGATGGATACATAGATAGATAGATGGATGGATGATTGATAGATAGATAGATAGATGGATGGATGGATGGATAGATAGATGGATACATAGATGGATAGATAGATGGATAGATGGATGGATGGATGATTGATAGATAGATAGATAGATGGATGGATGGATGGATAGATGTATGGATGGATGGATGGATAGATGGATGGATGGATGGATAGATGGATGGATGGATGGATAGATGGATGGAT